>JAODAL010036448.1:0-41677 GCA_025379985.1 Phyllomedusa bahiana
CAGTTTTTAAATGTTAGGGTTTGCAACGAGACGCAACGTTTGGGGGCCCCCCCCCCTTTTCTGGGTTTTCACGATGTCATGCTTTTTTTTAAAAATCCTACCGCAATAAAATTTAAAAATTAAAAAAAAATGGGAATTTTTGCAATTACTTTTATATAACATTCAAATTACATTCTTCATTTCCCCCTTTGGAGAAAGCGTGTCAAGTGTAAAAATCCAGTAAATCCCTTTTTAATATTTTTGGTGAACTGTTTTTATTATGCAATGATTTGTTCGATAAATCCAGGTTTCACTGATGTTTTTTTGGGCTTCTTAAAAATGTCTCGCAAGAGTTTTTTCCATATTTTTGATTTAGGGACTGCGTTATCGCCCTGGTTTTTCCGTGTTTAAAGAATCTAATGTGATTTATGCTCTTTGAGCCGTACTTTAATCTTACGTTTTTGTTTGTCCGATATACGTTTACAGGGGACTTTGTAGAATAGATAACATTTTTTAAATCGAGGTAAATACCCCTTTTTGGATAAATAATCTCAGGTCCTTTTTTTGGCTGAACGTGTTAAAGGCTAGAAGGGGGAAATGTGGGGTCTGTTGTATAGTGTCTTTTAACCCTATCTTTTTCTTTAAGTATGTCAGCTTCAAAAGGTTTTTCCCCTATAGTTTTTTTTTTTTATAAAAAAACGCGGGGGCATAGTGAACATTTTCCCTATTTAAATTTTTTCTGAAAGTATTCCCCTTTTTTTATAGTTTTAGCGATCAATTAAATGTATATGTATTCTGCCAAAAACATTAATTTTTTCTATCTCTCTAAATTTTTCTTCTTTTTTTTTCCTTAATTCCCTGAATTCATATGGGTACTTCTCAATTTTTGAAAGCTTGTCTATTTTTCCGCAAGTGTTTTTTCTTGTATAATGTCTTGCCCTTTTGTTTTTTTACAAGTGTGTGGCTCGGAAGGGCAAAAAAAAGGTATAATTTGTTGTATTTTCGGAGTGTATTGTATATTATGATGGTGAAGCATTGAGGGCCCTGTGTTTCACTCCATCACAGTGGTCTTCTAATTTTAAAAAAAAATAAGGGCCCCTAAACATTTTGGACTATTTTTTTTTTTCGGGGACTATATTTCCTGAAGGGTTTTCCCAAAAAATTCGTTTTCCAGAATTCACACTTACAGCCCCAAAAAAGGCGGGGAACGTTTTTCCGGAAACTATCAGAAACATTTTAGCAAGCAGAGGGAAACAGGCCTGAGATGGGAAAACGTTCAGTGGGAAAAACGGTTCTCCTAGAGGTGGAAAAAACCCTTAAAAAAAAAGAGATTAAATTTAATTTCATGCTTAACTTAAAGGAAACAGCGCATACCGAGAGGACTACGTAATGTGTTAACACCTATTTTATTGAAAGATGATGCATTGTATGTGGAACGCTGGCAAGCCCTGTGCAACCAACACTCCCCTTTCCTTTTGTGGACGGTAAAACATTAAGCTGGCAATACCCCTATAAACGGATTTGAATAAGGTAGACCTGCAGTTCAAGCAGTCATCTGCAATTGAGGAATATGATCGTGTACATAAAGAGCTAAAAGAGAATATGGAAAAAAGGATCCCCAATTTTGCAGAAAAAAATTGAAAAATTTTGGGGAGAACTAAAGGGTTATCAAAAAAAATCAAGTCTACACTTGGTCAAAAGAGAAAAAACATAGAAGATCTTTTGCTAGGAGATCTAACACTGAAAGCGACAGTACAGCCAGTGAGTCAAGTGATGGTCGAGTAATGCGTCTAAGGTCTGCAAATAAGAATAAGCAACAGCCTTTTTTAGATGGACAAAGTCATCCGAATGCAGAAAATCCTACGGAAAAACCAGTGGACACAAAAAAGAAAAAAGGAAGCAGACTATAGACAATCTTTTGGTGAATATTTCTGGTAAGGAACTATCTTATGAGCAATGCTTGTTATTGAAAAGGGACTAAATTTTTGTGGCATTTAAAGAATCAACTAAATTTGACTTTGCTATTAATTTTCATAAGTTTTGTCGCAAGTTACGACTAAGAATGTATTTTGGGGAAGGAATTAAAGGTGACCATAAAAAAACTTGGCCCAAAATTTGAGAAAATTACAAGTTTGATCCTAAGATCGAAAATACCACTTAAATTTCCCAGAATAGGGTACAACAGGAATCTTTCAAATTGGGATAAGATAGTAAAAACTTACAACATTCCCAAACGGGAAAGAAAAGCTTTATGGAGCTTAAAAGTGACGTAGCATTGTTATAAAAAAGAGCGGACAAGGGGGGGAGACATTTTCTGGATGGAATAAAATTTATAGAGGAAGCCACTAAACAATTGCAAAATTTTAGTGTTGAGCGATTTCGTTGCCACGACAACGGTCGATGGTCATAGTCGACCATCATCGAAAAAGATAGTCGATAGGAGAGTGATTAGGATGACCAAAAAGTCTAGGGGAGGAAAAAAACCCCTTCATTCTTACCCCCCAAACAGGGCTGGAGAAGGGGAAATTTAAACATCCAAAACATTCAAATGGTACGTCTAATTTTGGGCAACACCTTAGGTTAAAAACCCAAAAAAAAAAAAAACACAAACATTACTTCCCTGTCTTGTACAAAAACATCCCCTTTAAAAACGCATCACCCCAAAATTAAAAAAGTGCCGAAGGCATAGTTTTGAACCTCATCTTACTGAACTGGAATTGAATATCCTTCGGGAAACGCAGCATGACCCCCAAACCTGCATACCCCCAATTTAAAAGTGACGGAAAAAGGAGTCTTTCAACCCCATTTTAGTTGAACTGGAATCGACGATACCTTCCTGGGCCCGCAGACCCCCAAACCTCATGACCCCCAATTAAAAAGTGCCGGGGAAAAAGGAGTCTTTCAACCACCATTTTGATGAACGGCATTGACTAATCTGTCTGTATCGCAAAAAATGACCTTTTAAACCGTCTGACCCACCGATTCAAAAGTGGGGAAAAGGGTTTTCAACCACCTTTTAGTTTAAATGGACATTGATAATTCCTGTGCCACAGCAGACCCAAACCTGCTGACCCAGATTAAAAAAAGTGCCGAAAAAGGGTCTTTAACCCAAATTTTTGTTTCCTGGACATTGACTATACCTGCCCTGTGCCACGCATACCCCCAACCCTGATGACCCAGATTAAAAGTGCCGGAAAAAGGGTCTTTAAACCCCACCATTTTAGTTTCACGGACTTGCATATCTGCCCTGTACCGCAGAATGCCCTTTAAACCTTTGACCCACAGATTCAAAGTCCCGGGAAAAAAGGAGTTTTCAACCACTATTTTAGTTTCCCCGGGGACATTGTATCCCGCCCCTGGGCCACAGCATGACCCCCAAACCTGCATGACCCAGATTAAAAAAGTCCCGGAAAAAAGGAGTCTTTCAACCCTTTTTTGTTTCACGGGACATTGACTATCCCTGCCCGGGGCCACAGAGGGCCCCCAAAACCCTGCATGATCCAGATTAAAAAGTGCCGAAAAAGGATCTTTAAAACCCCCTTTTATTGAACTGGACTTTGATTTTAAATTGCCCTGTCCCAGAAGACCTTAACCCCCTGTCTGCCCCCACAGATTCAAAAAGTGGGGGGGAAAGGGTTTTTCAACCCCCTTTTAGTTTCCGGACATTACCATCCCTGTCCGGGGTACGCTTGCCCCTCTGTATGAGTACGGACCTTTTGAGCTTCTTTTGGAAATTGGGGGTTACGCCCCCGTTCCCCCCGGGTTGCCCTTTTTCTTGGCAAATTTTTTTTTTATTTTACTCAACTGTGGAGGAAATGTCTCTGTATTTTGTTCTTGTCCGTGCTCCATACTCCATGTCCTCTGAATAACCTACATCGGTAATTTCCTGTACCCCCCTTGAAAATTCAAGGAATTTTTTTACCGTATTTTGTACAGCAAGTTTTTTAGTAGTTTAATTTAAAAAAACACACTTTAAAAAATAGGATGGAAAACCCAATTATTTTTTTTCCCTTTTTTTTAATTTGTTTTAAATGGGTTTTTTTTTTAACGGGGATTGATACTTTTTAAAAGATTTTGAAAAAAACAATCATTTTGCAATATTTTCCCCATTAACAGTTCCTCCTTTCCCTGTTTCTGACAGCCCCATCAATTGTGAAAAAACAAATTCTTTAGAAACAATTTTTTTTTTTTAATAGGACCCGTAGTATAGTGCATTTTAAAGCAAAATGCCCCAAAATTTTAAAGCATGACCCCTTTACCATTTGGGGAATTTTTGAAGAAATATTCTGTTAAAACAAAAAATTTTTTTTTAATAGGGCCTTAGTATTGCCATTTCAAAAAAAGCAGAACCCAAAAAAAATTTTAAAAAAAAGACTTTCAGCCACTGTTAAAAAATTTTGAGGGAGAAAAACCACTTAAACCACATTTCTGTTCCCAAAAGGGCCCTGATTTTGCGTATTCACAGTACATGACCCCAAAAAATTTAATATATTTCAGCCACTATTTAAAACTTGTGAGGGGGAAATGCACTTTAAAAGTCACATTTTTGTTTCCCAAAGGCCAAAATTTTTGCTGTATCTCACAGCAACATGACCTCAAAACCATTGCAAAACGAAAAATTTAAAGAAAATGATAAAGGAATACGGGGTTGTATGAAAACCTTGTGTCTTTTAAAGTCTCCTCAAGAAACCGCAAAAATTTAAATGTTGGGGAAAAGAGAATAAAAATTGCAGTAAGAAATGAATTTTAAAAAAAAAAGTTTTCAAGAGGATATTTCTGTTTGAAGAGAATGTGAAGTAGACCGGCAACTAATCGGGGACCTCGGCAATTGGGGCCCCAACATCATCAGATCCATGCCTATTATCTTGGGTGAAAGTCAAACATCCCCATTTTCTTGGAAAGCCCGGATGGTTTGTCTGTAAGACTCCTCCCGTGGTGAAGGTCCGCTCGATTGACGGGCTGCTGGGGAGGACAACCCTTATGGTGGACGAGCCCGTCGGGCCCTTACCCTTTTGGATACCCAGAAGTCTATTGGGGGCTGAAACCCATACAAAAAATCGGTTGAGACGCAGATATGTGGGACCTGATCTTAAGTGGGCTCTGTGTGTTGGATGTGTGCCCCGCATTGCATGCGTTGGGAGGTGGTAAAAAAAAGATTGCCGAGGTCACCCATTAGGTTTGCCACCCTTTCCCCCTGCTGTGCTGCGCTGCCTACTTGGGATCTATGCGTCACGTCGCGTGTTTTTTTCCACCGTGACATTTGAGGAACGTGAAACAGACCCAACAGGTTCCAGTTATCAAAACAGAAAGGGCTCATTTCCTATTTTATCTTATTTTGGGGGGGGTGAAAGGGAAAATGCGATTTTTTTTTGTATCGGGGATCCAGGGGGGGGCACCCCTAACGTCGTTTTTTTTGATGGGCCCTTTAAAGCGAGGATAGTTGGGGGAAATGGGGATCCAAGCGCTGTGAGGGAAAGGGCCTTGATTTCCCAAACCTCGGGGCGAGGGGCACTAGCAAATGATCTTCCTCATTTCCCCCTCCCCCTCAAAAATGCGCCAACCTCTTTCCAAGGAGGGGGCGTCGGTAATCGGGGTTAGGAATTCCCCCCCTCCTCCCCCGTGCCTCCGGAAAGCTTCAAAACAGCCCCGACTTGCCTGAGATGATCCCTGAGGCTGATGCGCCACCTTGCACTGCTTGGACCCGAACCACTGCCTAATGAAGACCGAAGAAATTGTAAAATGTTTGGGCCTTTTCGATTTGACGGGGAGAAAGGCTCCCTGTCCGCATCTTGTCCCTCCTCCCCCGTCGCGGGGGGGACCTGTTTTTTCAGGTGTCCAAGATCTTCCAGAACTAAATCACCAAATGCTCATGCTACAAAGGGGATTGTCCTTTTCTGACCCTTTTTTGGGGGGCTTCTTCAAAAATCAAGGATGGTGCAGATCTTTTACCTGCCTCCACTCTCTGTGACTCAAAAACCCCCCCGGCCACCCCCGCTGCTTGTAGGGCCTGGTTTATTGTACGCGTAAGGCATTGCGTGCTGCACAAACGCTGGAGCAGTGTGAGTGAATTCCCGCTGTTGCCCCCATCAACAAAGGGGACATTATGGGGGGGCCGAGGGTGACGCGCACCAGCCAGGCGGGCAAACGGGTGCGAACGGCGGAAGTGGAACTTAGACTTTGAGCCTTTTCAGCAGGGTCCGACCCGGTAACTCTTAGAAATTTCTGGCGAAAGGTTCATACATGGCCAGGCAAGGGAGTGTCCTTTTACCGATCTTAAAGGCGGCCACAGATTTCGCCCCTTATCGCACACCACCTTGCCCGGCAAGGTTCTTGGACCAGCCAGCGCCTGTCTCGTTGCGGAGAGCCTCCACAGCTCCTGGGCCGTGTGGGACGGGCTCCAAGACAGATTAATTTTAAACACGGCTGGTTTTCTGGCACGTGATGCCACCAGGGACCTTGGGGGAAAGAAAACCCTGCACCATTCCGCTTTTGAAAAATTTTCGCCGGCCTGAGAGACACCGTCACCCCGAGACATCAAACCCGCTCCCCCGTGAGCTGTCACAGAGATACTACCCGGCACTTTATTGGTCACCATGTGTAACGGGTTGGACCCCTTTTTGCCTTCAAACTGCCCCAAATTTTTTTCGTGGTGATTCCACAAGGTGTTGCAACGATGCTCAATTGGGACCAATGGGCCCAAAAAGTGCCAAGAAAAATTCCCCACACCAGACCCCCACCAGCCCTGAACCCTTGATACAAAGGGAGGAGGATCCATCTTTCATGTTTTGCACCAATTCTCCCCTACCCTCCCAATTCGCAGCAGAAATCGGACTCATCGACCGGCCGTTTTCCATTTTCTACTGTCCAATTTCGATGAGCTTGGGCAAATTGGAGCCTCAGTTTCCTGTTCTTAGCTGAAAGGAGTGGCACCCAGTGTGGTCTTTGTGCTGTAGCCCATCTGCCTCAAATTTGCCGTGCTGTGCGTTCAGAGATGCTCTTCTGCCTACCTTGGTTGAAAAGGGTGGCTATTTGAGTCACTGTTCCCTTTCTATCGCTCGGACCAGTCTGCCCATTCCCCTTTTGACCTCTGGCATAAAACAAGGCATTTCCGCCCACAGGACTGCCGCTCACTGGATGTTTTTTCTTTTTCGGACCATTCTCTGTAAAACCCAAGAGATGGTTGTGCGTAAAAATCCCAGGAGATCAGCAGTTTTGAAATACTCAGACCACCCCTTCTGGCACCAACAACCATGCACGTTCAAAGGCACTAAAATCACCTTTCTTCCCCATACTGATGCTCGGTTTGAACTGCAGGAGATTGTCTTGCCCATGTCTACATGCCTAAATGCACTGAGTTTCCGGCATGTGATTGGCTGATTAGCAATTAAGTGTTAAAGAGCAGTTGGACAGGTGCACCTAATAAAGTGGCCGGTGAGTGTATAGCGGCCTTGGCCGTGCTTACTAGTCCATGTGTCTGTGGTCAGATGGACTTTTCCGGACACAGATGCAGACAACGCGCTTGAAATTTTAGATGACACGGGTGGCCTGGGCAGGGACGGCTTTTCTGGCAAAGAAATGCCTGCTCGGCTTTCTGGTATTGGGGAGGCAAGGGCCATGACGTGGCGGAACCCATCTGTGTCCATCAGTGGAAAGGCAACATTTCCAAGGCCAAAGCCTGGCAATGCCGACATTCAGGTTTTTGGCTTTGGGATGATTTGGGTTAAAGTGTTTTTCTGCTCCCAAACCTGGAAGACAAAAGGCTGGCTGCTAGACTGGCCCCTGTACGGCGTGCAGGTCGTAAAACTGGCGGAAGGAGAAGGGGTAGGATGGGTCTCTGGTGGTGCTGGTGGTAATCGGGCGCGGTGGAGGCTGAAGTGGGGCTGACCCCTGATCATTACTCTGAGAGACATGGGCAGCTGAGGAACGTTTGGTGGTGGCGTTGGAGGAGGTTCGGGAAAAAGGAGGGTGTGACAGTGGTTGGAGGCCCGGCATCAGTTGGCCTTTTTGGCCAAGTGTGCCTCCATTTCAACTCATGCATTCCGCTGCATGTGACTAGACAAGTTGGTGGTGGTTAACCACCAAAGGGTTTCTTGCTCTACTTATGCTTCTACGGCTTAGGCGTCATATTCCATCGCTGGGAGATTCAGTGGCTTGGTCAAAAAAGGCCCAGGCTTGTGAGGTCCTGTACCTTTTGGACGGCGATAAGCGAGGAGCGGGGTTTGCGCTGACCGTGGCTGGCGGAATCATATCAGCGGACTTCTGCGACCGCCCTTCCCTATTTGAGGCGGAACCCGTACTGCCACTACCAGATGTCTTCCTCCTCATCCAGTGATGAGCGCTTGCAAACAAATTCGCTGAAAAGACCACATTGGATCCGCAATGTCGTCATCATCATCATCAAAACAGGTGACTTGGTCGCCCTGACATTCTGCATCCAGGAGCTGCGGGCTACAAGCAAGGGGGACTGCAAGGCGTTGCCGACCGCCGGGATTTTTGCCGATTGACTGGCTTCCTTCTCCTCCTCTGATGGCATCAGTAACTGGGCGTCAGAGCAGAGAAAATCACCCTCTTTGGCCTCTTGATCTTTTAACATGCCTTCTGACCCCAACCGCATTTTGTCATCAAAGAGGTCTTCAGAAAATGGATTATCCACAGTGGTGGGTACACGAGTTGACATTTGGGCTGCTTCATTGTTGGACGGATGTGGTGGATGTGTTGACGACATTTGTGGCGTGACTGGAGGACGAGGAGGTAAGACTGCTGGATGCAGGTTGCTTTAAAACCACTGAAGGACAGATTGGCGACGTGTTCGTTACTGAGATTCACAGGGCCCTGACCCAGCGATGACAGGCTGACGGTCTGCAACTGACGATCCGCTGGCATGCTTTGTTGTCGCCAGCACTGGAAGGAGCACTTTCTCGAAACCTCTACCTCCATGTCCTACCCCCTCTTTGCTTGCTTACCACCTGATTTTCACTCCATGGGTTCAGAAATATAAAAATTTTAGAAGGTATGGAACAGTTTGGAAAGTCTTTATTAAAAGACGGCAAATCACAGCTATTCTCAAATCCCTCAAATTTAAAACAAAATTGCTGGATTCAAATATAACTGCAAAGTAGATCTATCAACAAAGCTGGCCTTCGCCAAAATGAAAAAACTTGTATCTGAAATGTATTCGGATAATACAAGGTATTTTTGGCACCTATCAATTCACCTTTGGTGACTATAAAAATGCTGTATTGATATTTAACTGCAAAGTAGATCTATCAACAAAGCTGGCCTGCGCCAAAGTGAAAAAAAAAACACGTATCTGAAATGTATTCGGATAATAAAAGGTATTTTTGGCACCTATCAACTCACCTGTGGTGACTATAAAAATGCTGTATTCAAATTTAACTCCAAAGTAGATCTATCAACAAAGCTGGCCTGCGCCAAAGTGAAAAAACACGTATCTGTAATGTATTCGGATAATACAAGGTATTTTTGGCACCTATCAATTCACCTGTGGTGACTACAAAATTGCTGGATTCAAATTTAACTGCAAAGTAGATCTATCAACAAAGCTGGCCTGCGCCAAAGTGAAAAAACAACGTATCTGAAATGTATTCGGATAATACAAGGTATTTTTGGCACCTATCAATAACCTGTTGTGAATATAAAAATGCAGTATTAAAATTTAAATGCACGCTGCCTCAATGAACAAAGCTGTAGTGCGCCAAAGTCAAAAAACACGTATCTGTTTTTGTATTCGTATAATACAAGATATTTTTGGCACTTTATTCACTGTGTGACTTTAAATTACTTTTATTCAAATTTAAGTGCAAGCTGCCCCAATGAACAAAGCTGTAGTGCGCCAAAGTCAAAAAACGTATCTGTTATGTATTCGTATAATACAAAAATATTTTTTGGCACCTTTCAATTCACCCGTGGTGATATAAAATTGCTGGATTCAGATTTAAGTGCAAGCTGCCTCAATGAACAAAGCTGTAGTGCGCCAAAGTCAAAAAACACGTATCTGTTATGTATTCGTATTATACAAGATATTTTTGGCACCTTTCAATTCACCCGTTTGGGGACTATAAAAATTGCTGGATTCAAATTTAACTGCAAGGTGGATATATCAAAAAAAAGTGTAATGGGCAAAATTGAAAATGAACACCTATCTGAAATGTATACTGATAATAAAAGTGGAGTTTTGCATCTAACAAAGAGACTGCAGTTACTAGAAAAGATGTGTATCCCATAAGTTCAGGCTGCCCAATTATCCAGGAATATTTTTAATAGAAAACTGTTTAAAAATTAAAGCTATTGCAGTGCAAATGTTACACTAAGTCTTGGGGAACTTTATCCAGTATTCTTTATTTGAGCTTGTCTGTGTCGGGCCCGCGGGGGCCTCCCTCCGCTCCCCCGTGACTTTACAGCGGTAGATGCTCCTTTAACATTCTCTACCTAACTACATTAAATTTTTCCAATCTCTAATCTAACTAATTTTAAGGTTCACAGCTAATAGTAGAGGTTTCTCTGTGAAGAAATAAAATAATTTCGCTGAGCTGTTTGGCCACAGGCAGAGCGCACGTCCTTCTGCTCTGAGACACTGAGAGACACTGAGGCTGAACAGGAAACGCTGTTCTATGTAAAACGAGGTCATGTGATTTTTCCAGCCAAACGCGCCAACACAAACCCCGTCATGACGTCGCACACACATCTCACCCTCCCCTATTCTGTAATAAGAATTTGAGGCCGGCAAAATTACAGGAAGCGGCGAAAATGGCGCGATCTTAATAGATGATGCACAGATTTTAACCTTAATTATTGCATGATCTGAAAATTACGATCAACATAAAAACTGTGCCGATTTCAACTTTGTCGATAATAATCGCTCAACACTAATAATAATGTCTATTTGAAATTAAAAGCGATCCTACAGAAGATTTTTTGAGAATAGCTAAAACCATAATTGATCAAGCTGTGGATCTAAATATTATAGAAACAGGTATTGCTAAAAATCTTATTTCTGAAAATCCGAGAATCCCCCTCTTGTATCTTACCCCTAAAATACATAAAGATCTTACCAGCCCACCGGGGCGTCCCATAGTATATGGCAATCGGCTCAAATATTGAGCCGATTGCCATATACCTTGACAGTTATTTGCAGAAGTATATTACTAAACTTCCTGGTTGTCTCAGAGACACTAGTCACTTTCTTAGAGAACTTGATAAAACCCAGATCGACCAACATAGCATTTTATGTACCTTGGACATAAAAAGTTTATACACTAGCATTCCACATAGTGGGGGAAAAGAGGCCATACGAGAAAGATTAGCACAAGATAGTTCTATTAACCCCTTAACGACATTGGGTGTATCAGTACGTCCCAGGGCCGCTAAGGGGCTTTGCAGGGGGATCGCTCCGCGACCCCCCCGCACAGTCACCGGGTGTTAGCGGCAAATCACAGCTAACACCCGGCAGTAACAGCGCCGGCGGGTGGCTCCGCCCGCTGGCACTGTTTTACCCATCAGGCGCCGCGGCAAACATGGCCGCAGCGTCTGAATTAACGCAGATCGGTGCCGCACACCGATCGGTGCGGTGATCGGCATAAGCGCAGCTATGCTGCGCCGATCCGATCACCGGGCATTGTGGTGGGGAGCTTTATGAAGGCTCCCGTCACTTGCCCTGGCCGGTTTGCCCCACTTCTGTCCGCAGACAGGAAGTGGGGAAACCGCCATCTTTGTACACCCTAATACATTGCCTATGCAATGCATTAGGTTGTATTAACAATCGCGCCACCTAGTGGTCAAGTACCACAGGTGGCCTCAATGTTACAGTAAAAAAAAAATAAAAATAAAGTTTTAAAGCACAAAAAAAAAGTATTAAAAGTTCAAATCACCCCCCTTTCCCCATTTTACAAATAAAATCATTAAAATAATAAAAAAGTTACACATATTTGGTATCGCCGCATCCGAAAAAGTCCGATCTATAAAAATATAACATCATTTGTCCCGTACACTGAGCACCGTAGAAGAAAAAAAATCCAAATGCCAAAATTGCGTTTTTGGTCATTTTACGTCACTCAAAAATGGAATAAAAATGATCAAAAAAGTCGCATGCATTCCAAACTGCTAGCGATAAAAAGTGCACTTCAGCCCGCAAAAAATGCCCCTCACTGACGTCCGTTGGTGTTAGTACAAAAAAGTTATTGGTCACAGAAAATGGTGCGGTGGCGCAAATTTCAAAAATAGAAAATGTTTGGAATTTTTTTATGGTACCAAAATATAATGGACACCCTACATGTTTGATATTGCCGGATGCGTAACAACCTGAAGAATACAGATAACACCTTATATTTACCGAAGATTGAACGCGGTAAAAGCAAAACCCCGGAAAACATGGCGAAACTACTTTTTTTTTTCACAATTTGTCCCACTTGGAATTTTTTTGCGGTTCCCAGTATATTCTATAGTATAGTGAATAACACCATTAGAAAGTACATCTTGTCCCGCAAAATAAAGCCCTCATGTGTCTATGTAGGTGGAAAAATAAAGAAGTTATGGCTTTCAGAAGGTGAGGAGGGTAAAAACGAACGTGTCACCAAAAAAAAAAACGCCTGGTCCTTAAGGGGTTAATAACCGTCAACTTATGTTCCTTATGGAACTTTTAGAATTTGTACTTAGCAAGAACTATTTTAGATTTGGTGAAGAATATTTCCTACAAAGACAGGGAGTCTTGATGGGGTCACCAGTTGCCCCTAGCCTTGCTAATATTTTTATGTCCTCATTTGAGGAAAAATATGTATTTTCGTCTCGGCATTGTCCACATATCACGACTTGGTTGCGGTATGTGGACGATGTCTTCATGATATGGAACGGTACTGACTCCCAACTTGACGAGTTTGTCATTTATCTAAATGATTGCCATCCAACTCTTCAGTTTACTATTGTGAAGGATACAAATAGTATTCAGTATCTTGATGTACAGGTGGACAAATATAATACCCAGCTTTCCACTACATTGTATAGCAAAGAGATTGATAAAAACAATTTTCTACGCAGGGAAAGTTTCCATTTTCCAACAGTGTTTAAAGGAATACCCAGAAGTCAGTTTATACGGGTCAGGAGAGTCTGTTCTAGTCAGGAGGAATATTTCAAAAATATGGAAGATTTGATAGACAAGTTTGTAGAGAAAGGATATAATAGACAAGATCTTACAAAAATTGAAGAAGAAGAAGCCCATATGAATGTATAGGAATTAAGGAAAGAAAAGAAGAAAATTCAGAGAGATAGAAAAATTATGTTTATGGCAGAATACGATATACATTCAGATTTGATCGCTAAAATTATAAGAAAATGGTGGAATATCTTGCAGAAAGATATTAAATATCGTAAAATGTTCACTATGCCCCTGCGTTTTGTATATAGTAAAGGAAAAACTATAGGGAATGACCTTGTGAGAGCTGACATACTTAAGAGAAGAGAGGATAGGGTTAAAAGACTAGCTATACAACAGACCGGCACATTTCCCTGTCTAGCCTGTCAACACTGTTCAGCCATAATAAAAGGACCTGAGATTATTCATCTTACTATGGGGCATACATTTAAAATGAAGGGGTATTTCACCTGCGATTTAAAAACTGTTATCTATTCTATCAAATGTCCCTGCGGTAAACTGTATATCGGACAAACAACACGTAAGATTAAAGTACGGCTCAATGAGCATAAATCGAGCATTAGATGCTTTAAACACAGGACAGACACAGAGGCGATAACGCAGTCCGGTAAATCAGAAAAATATGGGAAACATCTCTTGCGAGACATTTTAATGAAGCCAAACATAACATCAGTGAATTACGCTGGCAGTTTATCGAACAAATTCATTGCATGAATGAACAACAGATTACACAAAAATTATTAAAAAGGGAGGTTTACTGGATTTTTACACTTGACACGCTTGCTCCAAAGGGGCTAAATGAAGAATGTAATTTGAATGTGTATATATAAGTAATTGCTAAAAATTCTCTCATTGTTTTTAATTTTAATTGTATTGCGGTAGGATTTAAATACTAGCATGACGTATCTGTGAACACGCCTGAGGAAGGGGCGGAGCCCCGAAACGTTGCGTCTCGTTGCAAACACCTGAACATGCTGTATCAGGACTGAAAACTCCTCTTCCCTATGAGCTTTGCCTAAAGCCATAAGGACATTTCACTACTAGGATACTCCTGAATCGGAGACCACAGAACCGCAAGTGTTTTTATCTTGTATATATCGTCTTGTCACTTAGTATATTTTTACAAGTGTGTTGCTCAGGAAGAAGCCAAATAAAGGATATAATTTGTTGTATAATATCAGGAGTGTATTGCTATATATATGGTTGTAGAACATTGTGCCATGCTCAAATATGCATAGTGAGCATGCTTTGGTCTTGATACAATGCTTTGTTTTAGCATGACATGCAGATGACAGCCGCCGCTCTTAGAATCGCTTCACACTTCACTTCTCTGGGCAGTTAAAGGGGCAAAACTGACCAAATAACTGAAGTGGGAATGCAGCGGGATGAGGTAATGTCAGCGCCAGCTGGAAAGAACCGAGCTGAGGGTCAAGATCTTACTATAGTGTCAAAGAGCCCACTCCTTTTACACCGTCATCAGATGATTCCACAGATTGTGACAGAACCTATTCTGTTAAACGCTGATACATGTAGAGCCCCACCGAAAGAGTGGAGAGGATGTCAGCAGTAATTTTGCGTTGACGTCACTGATCATTTAGCCCTTCCTTTGATCCGTCAGTGTCCGCTTTCAATCGGTCAATAATCCATAAGTATTGCTTAAGCCAAAAACCAACAGGAGTTGATCTAAAACAGACATGACCAGTAAATTGGATATTTTCATGTCTTCTATGTTCTGTACCCACTCCTGCTTTTGGCTACCTAGTCATCAGACAATCCTGATGCAAACAAAGGACCATGTCATACTGGCCTTATGGCTTCAATCGGTTGTTTGTCCTTGTCATTCCTCTGACTAATTAAAAGAAGGGGAAAACCAAAAAAGTGGCAACGTCACAGAGTGGTGGAGGGTGGAAACAGCATTAGGAAACCACAGGGTGTTCGAGTGAGACTGGTCAGTTGCCAGCAGCATGAGTAGGCAACAGAGTGGCACAATCACAGAGTGTGGAGATGGCAGTAACATTTGTAGGCCACAGAGTGGCAAATGACAGATTGAGGTGGTGACAGCAACATCAGTAGACCACAGAGTGGCAAATGATAGATTGAGGAGGTGGCAGCAACATCAGTAGGCCACAGAGTGGCAAATGACAAATTGTGGAGGTGGCATCATCATCAAGTCTACATAATGGCCTACTGAAGAGTGGAGAGGTGGGTGGCAATACCAGTCCCTGGTAAAGATGGTGGGTGGTAGATGGAGCAGCTGGCAGCAGATGTGCAGCATCAGAATAGTAGCTGAGGCACTTAGCCAGAAGAATCCAGACTCATTTCTCAAAGTTTTGTTGAGGCAACATGGTTGATCTAATCTATTGCATAAGACTTTGGTGTGTGTAAATCTTGGCCGATCCATGCCTGATTCATCTTGACAAAGATGAGTCTCTCCACATTTTGGGTGGACAAGCGAGTTCTCCTTGGGGTAACTATGGCCCCCGCTGCTCTGAACACCCGCTCTGCTGCCACACTACTGAACGGGCGGGACAGCTTCTCCAGTGCAAACTCAGCAAGTTTCGGCCACACATCCAGTTTGGCTGCCCAGTAGTCCACCGGATCTTCTATGAGGGGTGGTAGAGTGCTGTCCAAGTAGGCCACCACCTGCTGGTTCAGGGTCTGCTCCAGGTCCTGCTGCTGCTGGTGAGTACCCCCCACACTAGGGGTGAAGGAAGCTGCTCATCAAACGACCCCAGACTTAGGCTGCTGCTGATGGAGCTGGTACTGCTCCTACCCCCCCTCCCACGCAGCCAGGGCAGTGGTACGTGAGTGATGAGGAACCCCCCGGTCAGACCTGCCAGAGGTTGGACGATGCCTCTTATAGGCAGCGGAACGATGACTACATAGAATTTCTCTATAGTACTTGAGTTTGTCCTCCCCTCGGCAGGTGATAAAAGGCTCCCATTGTGGACCGGTAGCGAGGGTCCAATAGGGTGGAGAGCCAGAAGTCTTTGCCTCTGCCGGTGTGACTATTCGGGCTGTCACTAGCCAGACAATCAGCATGCTGCGGTCCATCTGCGCAATCGACTCTGAGGGGCTCCCTGCCTCCATCTCCACTGTATACTGTCACGGTGTATCTGGTCATCTGCCTCATCTCGCTCTACCTCCTCCTCTCCTGTCACCAGAGTAGAAAAACCACTCATTTCGCCAGACACTGCTTGTGCTCCAATGTCCTCCTCCTCCTCCAGTTCAGCCCCCACTGGACTGATGTGGCCATGAGATGTCGTCGCCACGTCTCCAGTCCTCTGCCCAAAGATAAAATTTTGCAGCATCTGTTCCAGGACATGAAGCAGTGGAATGTTATTCATCCCGTAGTCCTGGAGACTGACAAATAACATGGCCTCCTCAAAGTGCCTGAGCAAACGGCAGGTGTCATGCATGAGCTGCCACTGAAAAAATTACAAAAGGGGAGAAACTCCTGTCCGCTTGGATCATAAAGAAATCATTAATGCCCTTTCTCTGTTCAAACAGTCGGTCCAACATATGGAGGCTGAAATTCCAACGGTTGGAAACATTGCATATCAGCCTATGTTAGGGAAGGCCATTCTGCTGCTGCAGCTCAAGGAGGGTGTGCTTGTCTCTGTAAGAATGGATGAAGTGCATGCACAGTTTTCTGGCCATTTTTAGAATATCTTGCAGATGGGTGTAAGACTTGAGGAACCGTTTGACAACCAGATTGAACATGTGTGCCATGCAGGGTGCTTGGCTCAGCCCTCCTTGGCGCAACGCGGACACCATGTTCCTTCCATTGTCTGTCACCATGGTTACGATTTTCAGTTGTCCCCGAGAAAGCCACAAATCGTTTTCGTGTTGCATGACGCAGAGCAGTTCCTCCCCTATGTGACTTTGTTCGCCCAGGCAAACCAGGTGTTGCACTGCGTGACACCGCTGTGCCCTGCACATGTGGTATGATGGAGCAGTACTTAGACTTGTGGAGGCTGACGTGGTGATGGAAGAGGAGGCGGACATTGGCGCAGGAGCAGCAGTTTGACAATGTGGAGGAGAAAGCGGCGTCTCCTGTCCAAGTTGCTGGTGTGCCTGGGCAGGAATCACATTCACCCATTGGGCCATAAAGGACATGTACTGTCCCTGACTATAGTTACAGCTCCACACGTCCACTCTGCCGTGCACTTTGTAAGGCACCGATAGGCTCAAGGACTGGCCCACCTTCTGTTCTGCATATTTGTGTAGGGCTGGTACTGCCTTTTTTCGAAAAGAAATGATGTCTTGGGACTCTCCAACTCGGCTTGGCACAAGCCATTAGTTCTCTGAACGGTGCAGAGTCCACCATTTGGAAAGGGAGGGACTGCAGTACCAACAACTTGGACAGGAGCACGGTCAGCTTCTGCACATTAGGATGGTTGGAAAGCATACAGCTGTCTTTTGGCAATCGCCTCGGTTTAAAAGACTGCTGGGCGCCATGAGTGGTGAGGAGCAGGAGCATCGGGCTGGTAGATGATGGGAAAGGGGAAACAGCTCCCTGAGGCAGAGGTAGTGGAGATTTGACTGCCTGAAATGGGAGGCGTGCCACTAGTTGCTGCTGCTGCAGCACGATGGACCACCATATCTGAGGCATGTTTCTCCCACTGGATGGTGACGCTGCATGTGTTGACGCAGGGCCGTGGTGCCAACGTTGGGTCCCTGGCCACGCTTCACTTTCTGCATACAGATTCTACATATTCACGTTCGGCTCCTCCGGTGTCTTGGCTAATAACTGCCACACGGCCGAGTAGATGATATTACCACCAACGCTCCACACTGACTGACTACTACAGGCGCTACCTCTGTGAGTCCCTTTACCACTACTTTCTTGAACCTGTGAAGCGGATGGTCTACCCTGTGGCCGTTTTGCTCCGACCTTGCACTGCTGCCACCCTGCTGACTCACGGTCACATTACCGACTTGCTGGCTGCGCCACTGCCTGACACGTCATCGATTCGTTTTGGCCCCTCACTGCTGTCCTCCTCAACGGTCTCGGTATGCAGAGCCTGACCGCTTGCAACATTAATCTCCTATGCTACTCTCCACATCACTACTTGACCGCCTACTGCAAGAAGCAGCGGATGTTTGCCCAACTTCTTCAAGCCAAGTAGCTGCTGACTGTCCTCAAATAGTTTGTCCTCGCCATATAGTGGCGCAGAGCCCATAGTAGTTCCCTGGCTGAGGGAACCGAATGGGACAGAGGTGGGTTGACGACAGGTGAGGGCCCCTGACCTGCTCCTGGGCCATGCCAACTAAGGGTTGTGTCTGATGAACCCACAGACTCTTGGAAGGAAGTGGATGACCTAGTCAACCAATCAAGAACCGTTGGCTTGGTGATCAACACACAGCCACTATATGACACTGGTAGCTCTGACCTCACTGAGTCACCCCTGCTGCGACCCCTTACTGTGCTGTGACCTTTGCCTGCTCCAGGAAAATTTGTGCCACTCGCATGTTAAGAGCCTGCCACCTCTCTTTCTGACTTACTTTTTTGATCAAAATTTACAATACAACAGACTCTATTTAATGAATATGTCTGTATATGATAAACACACACCCTGTATTTGACTCAGTTTACCCCACAAACAAGAGGATAAATTGACCCTTGGTATAAAATAAAATACCCTACAGAATTAACTTACATAGTTACTTATAGTTACATAGTTTGTAAGGCCAAAAAAAGACAAGACGTCCATCCAGTTCAGCATGTTGTGCTAAAGTGTTGATCCAGAGGAAGGCAAAAAACCCCAATGAGGCAGGAGCCAATTGTCCTCATTTTAGGGAAAAAATTCCTTCCCATCTCCAATCTGGCAATCGGAATAATCCCTGGATCAACGACCTTACTCTAGAATCCTAGTCATTATAACTTGTTATATTATTACGCTCCAGAAATGCATCCGAAACCCTTTTTGAACTAAGTTATTGAATTCACTATGACAATTTCCTCTGGCAGAGAGTTCCACAGTTTAACTGCTCTAACAGTAAATAAACCCTTTCTATGTTTATGTAGAAACATTCTTTCTTCAAGATGTAGAGGATGCCCCCTTTTTCTTCATACAGTCCTGGGTATAAATAAGTCTTGAGAGATATCTCTATATTGACCTTTAATATATTTAAACATATTTATTATGTTCCCCCAAAAGCCGTCTTCTCTCTTAACTAAATAACCCTAATCTTGCTAATCTTTCCGGGTATTGTAGTCCACCCAGCCCATTTATTATTCTTGCTGCCCGTCTTTGTACCTGTTCAAGCTCTACATTGTCTTTCCTGAGCACGGGTGCCCAAAACTGTACACAATATTCTATGTGTGGTCTAACCAGTGACTTATATAATGGGAGAATAATGTTCTCATCATGTGCATCTATGCCCTTTTTAATACACCCCATAATCTTATTTGCCTTGGAAGCTGCTGCATGACACTGGCTGCTACAATTAAGTTTACTGTCCACCAGGATTCCCAAGTCCTTCTCCATGTCACTTTTACTCAGCGTTTTTCCATTTAACATGTAATCATGTAATGGATTTTTCCTCCCCATGTACATAACCTTGCATTTATCTGTGTTAAACCTCATCTGCCATTTCTCTGCCCAGGCCTCCAATGTATCCAGATCCCTTTGTAATAACATATTATCCTCTGTTGTGTTGATTACTTTACAGAACTTAGCATCATCTGCAAAGATCGATATTCTACTGTGCAATCAATGTGTAAGATCATTAATGAAAATATCAAAGAGGATAGGGTCCAATACTGACCCCTGTGGTACCCCACTAGTAACAGGGATCCAGTCTGAGTATGTACCGTTAATTACCCCCCTTTGTTTTCTATCACTGATCCAGTTGCTTACCCACTTGAAAACATTTTCCCCAAGTCCAAGCATTCTCATTTTACTTACCAACCTTTTATGTGGAACAGTATCAAATGCTTTAGAGAAATCTAGATATGTTATAGCCAATTCATCACCTCGATCCAGTCTAGAACTAACTTCCTCATAGAAGCTGATGAGATTAGTTTGACAAGACCGATCCTTCATAAACCAAGCTGCAACGACGTTATATTTTCATCTACAGTGAGATAGTTCAGGATAGCATCTCTTAGAAAACCCTCAAACATTTTACCCACAACAGAGGTTAAACTTACCAGCCTATAGTTTCCAGGATCACTTTTTGACACCTTTTTGAATATTGGCACCATATTTGCTATCCTTATATTTTTTAGTGCCTCTTCACTGCCCTCCTGTTTTTAGAGTTGAAAAGCTTTCTTTTTGTTATTTATTGACTCCTTTACATTTCTGTTGATCCATTTTGGTTTTTCCCTGCTTCTAATTATTGTATTACCATAAGGAATGTTCCGCTCACAGTGGGCACCTAAGATGTTTTTAAAAATATCCCATTTATTATCTGTTCTGTTATTTTTAAACATTTTGTCCAAGTCAATATGGTTTAGGCCCTCCCTAAGCAGAATAAAATTAGCCTTTCTGAAATTCAGTGTTTTTGTGGCTCCTCGACAAAAAACTCTATTGAAGGATAATTGGAAATTTATTATATTATTTTCACTCTTTCCTAGGTGCCCCTCAACCTGAACCTTTGTTATTCTGTCAGGTCTTGATAGATTTCTGGTGTGTATGGGGCAGAAATACACACCCTGTATTTGACTCAAATTACCCCACAAACAAGAGGATAAATTGACCTTTTTTGGGGGAAAATAAAATACCCTACAGAAAGAAATTGAAAGGGTTTTAGGTGTGTTGGGGGAAAAAACCACACCCTGTATTTTGGGCCCCAAATTAAAAACCCCCAAACAAAAATAAATTGACCCTTTGGGATAAAAACCAAAAACCCCCAGAGAATGAATGAGATGGAATTTAGGCATGTAAAGGGGGGGGGAAAAACACACCCGTATTTGACTCAAATTACCCCCCAAACAAAAAGGGTAAATTTAAACCCTTTGGGGATCAAAACAAATACCTTAAAAGAATTTAACTTTTTATGGGACTTCAAGGGGTGCCTTTTGGGGAGAAAAACTTACCCCCGTTAAATTTTAAATCCCAAATTTACCCCACAAACAAGAGGGCAAATTTACCCTTGGTATCCAAAAAAAAAACCTTACAGAATGAACTTGATGACTTCAGGGGGCATGGGGGAAAATAAATTACCCCAATATTTGACTCAAATTTCCCCCCCAAACAAGGGGGAAAAAATTGACCCTTGGGTATAAAATACTCTACAAATGAACCAATGGAATTCAGGTGTGTAAAAAGGCAACTACACACCCTGTAGTTGACCCAAAACCCCACAAACAGGATAAACGGGCCTTGGGGAACAGATTAAATCAAAATAAAAAATCTGGTTCGGGAAACAGTGTGTATTAACACACTTTTTAAGGCTTTCCACTAGTACTAAAAAAAGGATTTATTTTGCACAAGGGCAATATAGCGCTGCACCCAATCTTGTCAACAGGAACACACTGACAAGTGCAGAATTTTAATGGCCCGTTTTATAGTGCTGTGACGTCACAAAAGCCCGCAGGGTGCTTTTTGGCTTTATGTCTCACATGACATTGAGGTGTTTCCTACTTCCTCCCATAGTAAACCTGCCCCAGTCCGCCATTGCTTTGGGACCATTTTGAAAAAAATTTTCCCCCCCCGAATCACCATAAACTTCCACTTTGTGCAGAATCGAATTTTCCCTGAAATTCTAAACTAATTCCACTTTGTTAGAATCAATTCGCCCATCTCTGGTTATACCCTTCAATTCCACATAATTTGGCACTTTGGTGCCTCACATATTTTTTGGAAAAATCTAGTGCATACAGGGAGAATGTCAGAGAGTTCATTGTGATGGCCACGAACTTTTGTTGAAGCACAGTTTTTTTCCTTTTTGAGCATCAATTATTTCTTCAACAACAAGGAACCTCAATGGGGGCTCATTTTCCCCTTTGCTTGCAAACATATTTTTGAGCATGTGGGAAACACTTTTTATTTTGTCAGACAACAATCCTTTTGCCTCCCATATCAGAATGTATAGTTGTTATATACACAACCTCCTCCTGATATGGGAGGGACCAGACCATCTCATTCCTGAGTTTGTTCGCTATATTAACAGCAATTACATGAATCTCCAATTTAAATATAAGTACCATGCAGACACAATTGATTTTTTGGTACACGAAGACAGGGGATGCCAACAGGGTAATTCAGTGTCCCCCTTTTTTCACAACCCAAAATTTTAAAAAAACCCCAAAATTTTATTGGTGCATTGTGGGCCTTCACATGGGGGGGGGGGGGGTAAAAACCTCAGTGGTGGAATTAAAAAGAAAAGAAAAAGAAATGGTTTCTTTGGTCCTCCAAAAACTAAAAAAAACAAGAAACTGGGGAAGGGGGGGGGAAAAAAAAATTTTAAAAAGGTTTGGTGGATACCATTAAAAAAAAAAAAATTTAAAAATAATTCCAATTAAGGGGGAAAAGGGGGGGGCGGCGTGGCCCGCCCATTTAAGGACGAAAACTGCTTTTTGAGAGCTCCAGCCCGGGCCCCTTTTTAAAAAACCAAAGGGGCCTACATCTTATTATTTGGGGCCCTAAAATTCCCGAAAAGAACCCCCTAAGCAGGGCTTTTAGAAAAAGGCCCCCCAGCCGAAAATCCCCCTATCCCCCAAAATTCTTTTTCCCCCTTTTTGGAGGAAACTTTTTAGTCCAAACCCCAGGAGCAAGCTCCCCAAAAAACCCGGATGGGCCCTCTTTCCCCCCCAAACCCACACAAATTTCCTGGCATTCCGGAAGGGGGGACATAAAAACCTGCAGGTCTCACAGCCCCTCCCCCCAAAAAAAGTCGGGCAAAAGAGGGAGAAGGGAAAAGTGGGAGGGAAGACACCAAAACCCCAAAAACCCTCCCCCCTAACCCCCCTGAGCAAACCACTGGGATAGCAGAAGAGGAGATAGTGGTTTTCCCATTTCAGGGAAAATCTTTCCCCAGGGAAAAGACCCATTACCCGGGAACAACCCAAAGGAAAACGACCAAGGGAGGGTGTTTTACAACTTTAACCTCTATAGAGGTAAGAAATATTCCCGAAAAAAGGCCGCAGGGAATGAGGAAAACCGGGGAAAACAGTACCCGCAAAACCAAAAAAGAAAACCTGTTTTACAGGGAAAAAAGGGAATTAAAGGGACATTTCAAAATGCTACCCGTTAAAACACACCCCCTGGCCCCTCCGCACTTTCCCCAAAACCTTCACCAAAGCCTCTCAACAGCATCTAAATTTTGGGGAAACTGTAAAAAGGGGCCCCTTTTTTTTAAGTCGGTTTTTCCCAGCCCAAATCCCTTGTCTAACAACATCAGAGGCATTAACCCCTGAATGCCAAGGGCTGCCCCTAGGGCTAAAAACCAGGATTCCCACCCTAATCTGCTCTTTCCCCAAAGGATAAACCCTGCTGAAAGTGTTTTCCAATTGGGAAGGAAATTCAAAACCTTTTCACCAACATATCCGGGACAAAGTTTTGCTCGCTTAAGAATACCCTGAATTGCGGGCCCTGTCTTCTTGTTCCCCAACAAAGGAGGATCGTCAGCCGGGCAAATGACAAAAAAAGGCCCGGGAAGCAGGATTCAAAAGGGGTTCAGTTGTGTCTCCCCCTTTGCAGGAAAATTTTAAAACCCTTGAATCACCCAGACGTCCGTGCAGCTACCTAACAAAATTAAAACCCTCTATTGAAAACCAACAAGCCCCCAACAACACTTACTGATCACTTAGATGTTTTAGAAAATCGCAATAGAAAAAAAAGTAAAGTGAGGGGGACTTCCCAGAAAACATTAAAGCAAAAGCTTAGGACAATCACTAACAAAAGTTGTTCAATTCTATACTTGGGAAAAGTGAGGTTTTCACATATCGAAATAGATGGGGCACACCGAGGCTCGCCCTCAAAGTCAAGACCCCCAAACCACGTGATGTGATTTGCCAAATTCACTATTTCTCGGTAAAAGAAAAATTATAAAAAAAAGGCTCGAACCCCCTCTATCTTTTTTGAGGAGCCAAGATCCCTTTTTCCCGATCTACTAGAGGACTTTAAACAAGGCGCAACCAGCCACTGCTATCGGTTTACAGGAAAACCCAAAATTACATCCCTTGGGGGTTACCCCATTTGCCCTGTAGCCCGCACAGATGCTGGCACATTCCTTAAAAATCACAAGGGAATTACCAAATTTTTTCCCCCCCTTTTTCTCCCTTTAAAAGCTACCCCCAGTACCTTGCCAGACTGGACCCCTTTTCACAGCAAACTCAAAACCACATGGCATAAGCACAACCCCCCAAGGGATCACGAACTCGCTACTCCAAAAGAACAAAAACCACAACATGCCTCCCAAACTGTACCCAGCTTTAAAGAGTGGATGCCCCAAATTAGAATAGGATTGCATTACAATACCCGGAGAGTGTCTTAACTAAGTTTTTTTATATTTCTTTTTCCCAGGTGCCATAACACATAACTAAAAGAAGGGGCCCAGAAATTATATTTACTTTTTTGTTCACTTTGTGGTCATCATCCCCGAAAACATTATAGATTGAAATTTAAAAGGCCCCCGGAGGTTGAAGTTGTCGCCCTCCCTTTAAATGAGTTTGAAATTTGGTGTATTGAATTTACTCTGTATACCAAAGTTCAGACAACTTTTTTTTTTTTTTTCTCTCCCCGGAAATTTCCCCCCCCCCTAGGAAATGTTGGAGCTTTCATGCTCGCTTTGCGCCTATGATTGCTGGAAAAGGGTTTACTAATTTTCATTGCCTTTTCCATTTTCTGTTAGGGTTTTCTTTTGATTAAAGTTCGCTATTTTATTGTTGTAATTTTTCTGCTTTTTTGCGATTTTTGGGGGACCTCTGTGGTGCAATAACAATTTAACACTTTTTTTTCTAATGAGTATCTACACATGTATCCCTTAATGTTAAGGGATTCAAAATCCCGGGGAAAAAGATCCCAAAATTTTTTACAACTGCAAAAAGGAGGTTTTACTATAATTTGTTCAGGAAACCCCTCTTATTTCTGGGCATCTTCATCTTCAAAAAAATAAATACTTCCACGTGGTGTCCCGAGCAGTAACCTCACTCACAAAACAAAAGGGGGGGGCAATAAAAACATAATAAAAAATCCCATGAAAGTACGAGGTGAAAAAAAAAAACAACGCAAGTAGTCTTTGCCTTGTGAAATTGAGAACAGATTTAAAATACAAACAAATTGCCCCAAACAAGGGGAACTCACTTTCTTTAGTAAATGCTGGTGAATTTAAATAATTATCACAAGGGAAAAATAATTGTGTGGGCTTTAAATTTTGCCCTCAACCTGAGGTTTACACCTCATCTGGCACGTCCCTACTCAGGGAATAAAACTTAAAAAAAATAAAAAAAAATTTTTGTATAGTTGCGCAATTTTACTTTGGAGAGTCAGCCCCTAAAAATAGGGGTTATACCTTCTATTCCCAAAAACCCATTCTTACAGTCCATAGACTACATATTTTGTACACATCCCATCTGCATCTCTCCAAAAAACTTCATAGGGAATATAATTTGTTACTGACCATGCTCCGTACATTGCAAATCCAAATTTTCCTAAGTAGCAGCAAAAATTTTTGGGGGCTTAAGAATCGCTCCTTAAAGATGCCCCGTGCGTGCAGGAAATTACCCCAAACGATTAATAATTTCACACTAATCAACACAGATCCCTCTACACCACAGATTAAATGGGAAGTTGAAGTGTTGGGTGCCGGAGTTTTTTTAAACAAAACATGGGCGGCTCAAAAAGAAGCGCACCAACGCAATGCTCTTACTCAAAAATGTCTTTTTGGAGACAGCTCAAAAACTCACTTCAGAAATGAACTGGGAAATCACACAGGTCAACATAAAATAAAACTCAACAAAAAATTTGCCGCTTCAAACAGATTAAAATAAAATCTTTATTTCTATGCGCCAACATATTCCCACACTTTACAAATTCAAGGGTAAAAATACAGTCTTATACATTAAAAGTACTTACAAATGAGACACAAGGTGTGAGGGCCCTGTCGTGAGAGCTTACAATCTATTAGGGTGTATGGGTGAAACATACGGTAAAGAAAGTGCCAAGTTTACAATGGTCCGGCCATGTTTCATAAATAGGGGGGGGTTTACATAAAAAATGGATGAACCTGCCACCCAGACTGTACATCTATATACAGATAAGTGCCTGTGAGTGCCCAAGTGCAGGGAGTGACAGATGTGTGTGGACAGCAGTTAGGGGTCTTGGTGGGCCAGACCGAGAAGAATGTATTTTCAGGGCCCCCTTAAAACTGTGAGGGTTTGTGAATGTGCCTGATCGCCCGCGGTAGCCATTCCAGAGAATTGGTGCGCACGTGTGAAATCTTGTAGGCGGGCATGGGAGGTTCGGATGATTGAAGGGAAAGTAGTCTGAGATCATCAGCAGAGCGGAGAGCACGGGTAGGGCGGTAGACAGAGACTAGGGAGGAGAAAGTAGGGAGGATCAGCACTGTGGAGAGCTTTAGGGTGAAGAGTGCTGAGTTTATACTATATCCTGTACTGGATGGGCAACCAGTGCAGTGACTGACACAGGATAGAGGCATCAGTATAAGCGCTGGAGAGAAAGACAAGCCTGGCTGCTGCATTCTGGACAGATTGGAGAGGGGAGAGTTTTTCCAGAGGGGAGACCGATAAGCAAGGAGTTTGCAGTAGTCAAGACGAGAAAGAATAACAGCAGTAATGAGAGTTTGAGTCGTTTCCACAGTGAGAAATGGACGGATTTTGGAGGTGCAGGTGCAGGAGGTGGGGAAGGGATTGGATATATGGGGAGAAGGTCGATCAGAATCAAATAAAACCCTAGACACGGGCCTGCTGCCTAGAGAAAATGGTGGTACCACATACAGAAACAGAATAGCATGGGGGGGGGGGTTTGGGTTTTAGTAGATGGCGGAAAGACAAGAACGTTCAGTCTTAGTGGGGTTTAGTTTCAGATGGAGAGGGACATGATGTCAAAAGACAGCGGACAGACAGTCCTGGTGTTTTGTAGCAAGGCTGGAGTGATGTCACGGGAGGAGGTGAAATAAATTGGGTGTCATCCGAAATAGAGATGGTACTGGAAGCCAAATCTACTGATGGTTTGTCCAATGGGGGCTGTGTACAATGAAAAGAGGAGAGGACTAGAACTGATCCCTGAGGAACCCCAACAGCAAGAGGCAGCGGAGAGGAGGTCGAACCAGAAAACGAGACACTGAAGGAGCGGTCAGAGGGAGGACGAGAACCAAGCGAGAGCGGTGTCCTGGAGGCCAATGGTGCTGAGCATGCTGAGGGGACGTTGGTGATCCACAGAGTCAAATGCTGCAGAGAGATCCAGAGAAGCAACAATGAGTAGTTACCCTGAGATTTTGCTGTTAGGAGGTTTATTTGAGACTTTAACTAAGGCAGTTTCCGTGGAGTGTAGGGTGCAGAAACCTGATTGCAGCAGGTCAAGAAGTGAGTTAACAGAGAGATAGCGGATTAGGCGAGTGTAGACCAAGCGTTCCAGGAGTTTAGAGATGAAGGGCAGGTTAGAGATGGTCGGTAGTTATCAGCACAGACGGGTCCAGAGTGGGCTTTTTTAGTAAAGGGGTTCATGATGGCGTGTTTGAAGGAAGATGGGAAAGATCCAGTGGATGAGAGAGAGGTTACAGATAGCCAGTTAAGGTGAGACTGAGGACCGCTCTGGAGAAATAGACTGGACGAACGGTGGGATGGAATGGGGGTCAGTAGGAGCAGGTGGTGGGGCACGAGCAGACAGGAGAAAACCTGGACACTTCTTCCTCTGTCGTCAGGTCAAGGGCTGCGAGTGATTAGAGGACATGCGGGGAGGGACAGGATGGGTATTATTTGGGGATTGTCGATGTGACTGTTTTGCCGGATATTTTCCAATTATGTCTTTGAAGAGAGTGGCCAGCGTCTTCAGCCACAGATATGACGCACATTTTATTTATATGTGGTGCATAAGCCATAGCAGAATGTTAGCACGTGCGCTCCGTGAAAAAAGGAGACCTCAGTTATTTATCTCCTCTATTAAATCACCAAAACTGGTCATTATTGTTACACCACCCCACAGATTTTGGAACAATTCACATTCTTACTATCAGGGGCTGTACAATCTCCTAGGTGTAACCACTCTTCAGATTCTCCTGGAGGGATTTTTGAAAAAAAAAGAAATCTTCACTGCAGAAGGTCTCTCCAGAAAAACTGTCTCAATTAGAGTCACACATTTTCACCAGATTAATTTAGACAAACAGCATTTCTTCCCTACCTGTTTACAGGCAAGAGTCAGGGCCCTGATGGGTATACTGCAATATTTTTCAAACATTTAAGGGAACTACAGCGAACCCATTGTTAGGACTCATTATACTCAATTTCCCAATCTCAACTTTTTCACGCTTCCTCTTTTACAAGCATATATCACTGTAATCCCCAAGCAGTAAAGGACCCAATGCTATGCCTAGCTATAGACTATATCGATTTTAAATACCGTACTAATATTTTTGCTAATATGATAGCACTTGGGGGAATCAATTCAATTTTGGGGAAACTAATACATTTTGATCTGGGGGGAAATTGGGCCCATCAAGGGAAAAGCTAGGGACAACCCCCCCTAAAAACTTTTTCCCTTTTCATAAATCACGCTTCTTTTAAAAAACAAACCAGGGCGGGATCCATCACGGTTTGGGGAAAAAAAAGGTTTTCCCGAAAAGAGTAAACTGGCGTTTTTTTGCAGTTTTGCTTTTTAAAAACATTGGGGGTGGGTCCGGGTTTATGATGAAAACGGGAATTCCTTTCCCTATATAAATGCCCCTTGCCCCAGGATAAAAATAAATGATTTCCCCTTTTTCCAGATGTTTCAAAATCCCGCAAGGGAACCGGGCCCGGGGAATGTCCGCAAACCCCTTTATTTTTATTTGTAAATTTTTAAGGGAAAACATTGATGCAGCCCAAAAAGAAACGAAAAGGAGATGGAAGGTATCCAAAAAAAAAGGGTAAGGCAATAAAAAGCCCCTCCCTTTTCGCAATGACCCCCCTTTTAAAACAGTTCCCCATCCGTTTTAAAATCCCCCCCGGTTTTCAAAATAAATTTTCCCAAAAGGGAAATTTGGGCCCAAACTTAATAATTTAAAAAGAAAATTTTTTTCTAAAAGTATTCCCAATTAAACAAAAACCCCCAGTCTCGGTAGGGTCAATAAAATGTAATTTCCCCTTTTTAAGTGGGCAAAACCCAATCATTTTTTAAACCTAGGGTAAAAATTTCCCGCAACATCCAATTTTTGTTTTCGACTTAAAACTATCCCCCCCTATTAATTCAAATTAAAAGCTGACCTTAGCATATGCGAAAAAAAGGGAAATTTTTCTTTGGGGTTTGGGGAGGGTGAACATCGAAAAGGGAGGGAATATCTTACCACTTCTTTTATACCTTTTCCAGACCCACCCACATAACCTTCCTAAGACCTTTTTTCCCCAGGGTATCAATAAACATTTTTACGCACTTCATATGGGCGGGAAAAGGGAAGCCAAAAAATTTCCCAAGAGAATTTAAATTCGATCCAAAAAAAAGGTGGGTTTGGTTTTGGCCGGACATCAAATCATACATGTAGGGGCGGGCCGCCCCAGGGTGATAGACGGGGTTTTTCCAAAACAAACAAAAAAAATTTGGGGTTCAATGGAAAGGCAATAATGGCCCCCAAATTATAAGCTTTTACCATGGAAAATATACTCTGATAGGAACAAAATTTAAAAACCCCCAAAAAAATTTTGTTTAAGAATCAAATCTTCTGTCCAGAGTGTATGGCCCAAAAATAAAGGCTATTTTTCCCCGACGGGCCTCTTATCCGATAAAAGGGGAATACAGCCCTATCAAAAACCCTTTCCCCAACCTTGCTATATAAAAAAAGAAACAAAAAGTTTCAAAAACCTCTCACATTACAACTTTTTGGACACCACCTCCTTTAAAAAATTTTGAAACACTAATTTCCTTTCGAGAAGAGAAACACCCCAAAACGTGGTTTTCGGTTTTATGCAAATCAGACTTTTTTTTCCCCTGTTTAAAAAAAAGAAAATAGAATTTTCATAGGGATTTAACAGAATTTGAATCACTATGTGCTCTTAAGAAACCTCCAGCCCATCTCATCTCTCAGATAATAACATGACAATTACTACCTAACCCCATACAAAACCCACTATCAAAATCGATGGAGACAGAACTTAAACGTCATTTACTGATGACGAATGGGAGAAAGCATGTATTTTAACACATAGGGCTTCGGTATCTTGCCGAATCCAAAAAACAAATTTCAAAGTTCTGTCTAGATGGTATAGGGTACCAACCCTCCTTAATAAACTATATCCCTCAGTCAGGGGCGTAACTAGAGAAGCCAGGGCCCCATAGCAAACTTTTAGATGGGCCCCCCCCCGCCCGGACCACAAACCATTTTACCAGGACATGCTGTTAGATATGTAAGATAATACTAAGGGCAAATACCTCACCATACATATCACCATCATACTGCTACCCAATCAAATCCACTATCCCAAAAACCCAACATTAACCAATAACGCTATTACATAAGGACCTATTATACACCAAACACGACCACAAATTACCCCACATAGTGACTGAACCATACAGTGACCAAATAGTGGTAGACAGCAGTGTACACAGGCTCTGCAACTGTAAATAACCACCATACATGACCATATAGTTGGTAGACAGCAGAAAAACAGCCTGTGCAGACATATAAGTATGTACAGTGCAGTTAAAATCTTGTACTCACAGGTTGACGTTTCTCTGACCAGTCGTTGACTTTCTCTTTCGTTCTGCAACCGGTCCAGTCGCCATCTTGATGGCATCTCCGACCACTTGTCCCTGCAGATTTTAGACACAAATAATCTTAGAATCCCTACTTTTCCATCACCCTGCCCCCCGGGCTATATGGGGTCCATTTATGCAGCAGGGCTTAAGGAAAAATATGGGGCCCCAAATAAGGCAAGGTTAGGTAGCCAATAGAGTGCCCATACAGGCAGGCAGGGTTTGGTAGCTATAGGACCAACAGGTAAAACAGGGGTTAGGTGGGCTATAGGGCCATATAGGTAGGGTTTAGGTAGCTAAACGGGCCCCAAATAAGTAGACCCAGGCTTGTGGGAGTATACAGGCAGGCTTGTGGGGGATACGGCAGGCATATAGGGTGTGTAGAGGCAGGCATATGGGGGCTGTACAGCAGGCTATGGGGCTCTATAGGCAGGCAGGCAGGCATATGGGGGGCTGAAATAGGCGGGCAGGCAAATAGGGGGCTGTATAGGCAGGCAGGCAGATAGGGGCGGTATGGCAGGCAAGCAGGCAGATAGGGGCTGTATAGCAGGCAGGCATATAGGGGCTGTTTTAGGCAGCAGGCATATAGGGGCTGTATAGCAGCATATGGGGGCTATAGGCAGGCATATGGGGTGCTATAGGCAGGCATATGGGGCTATAGGCAGCATATGGGGGCTATAGGCAGGCATATGGGGGCTAAAAGGCAGGCATATGGGGAGTATAGGTAGGCATATGGGGGGCTATAGGCAGATATGGGGCTATGGGGGCAGGCATAATGGGGGGTAAAAGGTAGGCATATGGGGGGTATAAGGTAGGCAATGGGGGCTATAGGCAGGCATATGGGGGCTATAGGCATGCATATGGGGCTATAGGTAGCTAAGGGGGGCTATAGGCAGGTATTTTGGGGGCTATAGCGGGCAATGGGGGATATAGGTAGCATATGGGGGGCTATAGGCAGCATATGGGGGCTATAGGCAGGCTATGGGGGCTATAGGCAGGCATATGGGGGCTATAGGCAGGCATATGGGGTATAGGCAGGCATATGGGGGGTATAGGCAGGCATATGGGGGGCTATAGGCAGGTATATGGGGGGCTATAGGCAGTCATATGGGGGGTATAGGCAGGCATATGGGGGGTATAGGCGGGGCCATATGGGGGCTATAGCAGGCATATGGGGGGTATAGGCAGGCATATGGTGGTAGATAAAATAGAAAACAACTTACTCACCTCGTCCACGCTCCCCCGATGCGCCGCTCGCACCTCCGCTCTGCTGCTCTCCCTGCAGCCTCTGCGTTTCAGCGCCGGCGGCGCGGTGATGTGACGTCACCGCGCGCCCACGTGACCACAGAGGGCCCGGCAGGGGAAGTTACAGAGGGGGGCCGGGCGTTCAGAGGGAGTTATGCGCTGGGCCCGCAGCTCCCCACCCGACCGCAGTAAAACTGTTAAGTTCACTGCCGGCGGGCCAGGAGCGGCAATTAGCGGGGTAGCGGACGCAGTAGCAGCTGCCCCGGGGCCCCCCTAAGCGCAGGGGCCCCGTAGCAACTGCTACCCCTGCTACCCCGGTAGTTACGCCCCTGCTCTCAGTCCCATCATGTTGCTTGAGATGTGGGGAAACACAGGGATTAATGACCCATATCTGGTGGGGGTGTATGGAGATCCAGTCTTTCTGGACCAAGTGATTGACATAATTAAAATTAATCACGGAAAACCTGCAAAATGATCCCTCTGTTGCTGCTTTTTTTTATGTTCCCCCGCAAAGCACCTATGCCCTAAAGGGAAGCCCCCAATGCTCTTTCTTTTTAGTAGCAGCAAGGATTCTGACCCCAAAAGACTTTGGAGATCCACCATAACTCCGTCATCACATCCTGGTTTAGGGAGATTTCCATCTACAGAGAATGGAGAACTCAGACAGATAATTCTCACCTCCTCGACAAGCACAATAGGACATGGAGGGATTGGGGTCCCTTCACATCTTCCCCCGAATACTCCAACCTCATATAAGACCTTCTTTGTATCTTTTGGGATCTTTCCTCTGACTAGTATAAATGAAGTTGTTGGGCCTGGGGGTCCTCCGCGGGTTGCATAATTGGCAGCACTTAGTTTTTTTTATTTTTCTGTTTTAATGTAAGTTTGGATCTGATGATATGTTTCAGTTCTGACTAATCTTATTGCTAATCTGTAGACCACTATCACAATAATAGTACATTTTATATAACTTTTTGCTTTTAGGTTACCAATCCAGGAGCATTGTGTTTATTTCATGAGGTTATATTAAAGCCATTTAAAAAAGTAATAAAAATTTTCATGTCCTATTCTACTAAGATGTGAATTACAGAAAGGACTGTTGCATTATTTCAATTTCTCTTGTACTGCTAAATTTTGCAATTTATTAATAAAATTACTTTTTGAAAATGAAAAAAAAAAAAAGAACAGGTATTCCACATCCAGATCTTGTATCAAATAGAAATATTATAAAAAGATTTAGTTTACAAGCAAATAAGTCAATCACTTGTTTTACAACTTGTAGCCTGAAGTATCACCAAATTTCTCGCTTTATTAAAAAACATCTACCTGTTTTGTAAACCCATGAGATTAGTTCAACAATTTTTCAGGATGGTGTAAACTTTGTCTCAAGAAAAGCACCAATGACAGGTATTTTAATTTCTTCCAGACTTTTTAGTAATCAACAAGCATCAATCAAAGGCTTTTTTCCTTGTGGGCAAAAATGAAGTATTACTGGACAACATATTACCAGGTCTAACGTTTTTGTATCCTTTTCAATGGATAGACAATACAAAGTAAATAATCACAATAATTGTAATACAAAGAACGTTATATATTTGGTATCCTGTACAGTCTGTAAGTTGCAATAATGTATGTCATTTGCACCCCCCACTACAGCGTTAAAAACTAGAATTAGATAGCATATGTCAGATGCACAGTCTTAAACCTAATCTTAACATTTCTGCTATTTCCACATATTGTTTGGAAGCTCATGCAGGGGATACATCGGTATTAGAGGTTATGGTTATTTAAAAAGTAAATTAACCTATCAGGGGAGGAGACATACGGAGAAAAGTCCTCAGTCAAGAGGCCAAGTGGATTTTTACCCTAGGGACAAGACAGCCATGGGGGCTTAACATCGGACAGGATATTTTATAACAGTACTGGTAATATAGCACACATAGGATAGAGTTATAATGCTATAATGTTTAGACACATTACTAGACTCCTATTTTAAAAACATTTTTTAAGATTTGTCTTGATTGATTGTTTGTGATTGCTCTCCTTGGGCAAGTGGATATGTAACGGGTTAATTAGAACAAAAGTTACCTGAAAATATATTCATTTATATTGGACATTGTGAATTACCGCCTTTGGTTGCTATCCCTTTCATATCACAGCTTTTTCAATGCTTATTTAATGTGCTACGACTAAGACAGCAGCCCAAACGCATCAGACAGTTCTGTATATAGGTGCACACCATGCATACCTGTCATGGAATAAAAAGTAAGTTTTAATACATGTACTGAATGCCCGGGGTGTTATGCGGTTGCTGGAAAATCTTCTGTAAAGCTGTTGGAGTCGAGAGGAGCTGCTGTCTGTCCTGCACACCACAAGTGAGAATCAGCAGCATGGTGAGCTAACCACAAACTAATGAACTGTTGTACTAGCTAATAATAGTTGCAATTAGGGATGAGCGATTATAATCAACAAAGTTGAAATCGGCACGATTTTTAGGTTGATCGGAAATTTCCGATCACGCAGTATTTTATGTGACAATCTGCAGATAATCTATTACTATCGTGCCATTTTCGGCACTTCCTGTCATTTTAGCGGCCAGCAAATCTGCTTAGAGCATAGAGCAGGGTGGAAAAATTGGCTGGAAAAATCACATGACCTCATTTTGCATAGAACAGCGTTTCCTGTTCAGTTTCAGTGTTTCAGTGTCTCTCACTAGAGCAAGACGTGTGCTAGGTCTCTCTCAATACAGCTCAGCTCAGAGACACATTTCTTCTATTTATTCATACAGACACCTATGCTTTTAGCTGTGAACATTAGAATATAGGTAGATTAGAGAATTTCAGTTCTTAGTTAGACAGAGACTTTTAAAGAAGCATCTAGCGCTGTACAGCCGAGGGAGGAATGGGGGGGCCAGACGGAAAGACAGGCAGACAGGCTGGCTTTAGAAAGGAGGTTGTATATTGTGCAGTCCAGACTCTGCTTTGAACCTGCATTGAAATGGCATTTTGTTACCACTTTTTGACCAGCACAACTTGCACCTGAGGTGAAATTGTACCTTTTATTTTGTGCATCCCAGTTTTTTCAAAGAGCCACCTTGTACTTACATTAGGATACAGAAATTTTCTAGTAACTGCTGGTGTATTTCATTGGTGCAAAAACCACCTTTTCTTATCCGTATAACTATTAAATAGCTGTTTTTTACTTTGGTGCATCCCAGTTTTTTTTAAAGAGCCACCTTGTACTTACATTAGGATACAGAAATTTTCTAGTAACTGCTGCTCTATTTCATTGGTGCAAAAACCACCTTTTCTTATCCGTATAACTTTTAAATAGCTGTTTTTCACTTTGGTAAAGCCCAGTTTTGTTCAGAGAGCCACCTTGTACTTACACCAGCAGTTACCAGAAAATTTCTGTATCCTAATGTATTTCATTGGTGCAAAAACCACCTTTTCTTCTCCGTATAACTTTTAAATAGCTGTTTGTCACTTTGGTGCAGCACAGTATTGTTCAAAGAGCCACCTTGTACTTACATTAGGATACCAACATTTTCTAGTAACTGCTGGTGTATTTCATTGGTGCAAAAACCACCTTTTCTTATCCGTATAACTTTTAAATAGCTGTTTTTCACTTTGGTGCAGCACAGTTTTTTTTCAAAGAGCCAACTTGTACTTACATTAGGATACAGACATTTTCTAGTAACTGCTGCTCTATTTCATTGGTGCAAAAACCACCTTTTCTTATCCGTATAACTTTTAAATAGCTGTTTTTCACTTTGGTGCAGCACAGTTTTGTTCAAAGAGCCACCTTGAACTTACATTAGGATACAGAAATTTTCTGGTAACAGCTGGTGTATTTCATTGGTGCAAAAACCACCTTTTCTTTTCCGTATAACTTTTAAATAGCTGTTTTTCACTTTGGTGCATCCCAGTTTTTATCAAAGAGCCAACTTGTACTTATATTAGGATACAGACATTTTCTAGTAACTGCTGCTCTATTTCATTGGTGCAAAAACCACCTTTTCTTATCCATATAACTTTTAAATAGCTGGTTTTCACTTTGGTAAAGCCCAGTTTTGTTCAGAGAGCCACCTTGTACTTACACCAACAGTTACTAAAAAATTACTGTTTCCTAATGTATTTCATTGGTGCAAAAACCACCTTTTGTTATCCGTATAACTTTTAAATAGCTGTTTTTCACTTTGGTCCAGCCCAGTTTTTTTCAAAGAGCCACCTTGTACTTACATTAGGATACAGACATTTTCTGGTAACTGCTGGTGTTTTTCATTGGTGCAAAAACCACCTTTTCTTCTCCGTATAACTTTTAAATAGCTGTTTTTCACTTTGGTGCATCCCAGTTTTTTTCAAAGAGCCACCTTGTACTTACATTAGGATACAGACATTTTCTAGTAACTGCTGCTGTATTTCATTGGTGCAAAAACCACCTTTTCTTCTCCGTATAACTTGTAAATAGCTGTTTTTCACTTTGGTGCAGCCAAGTTTTGTTCAGAGAGCCACCTTGTTCTTACATTAGGATACAGACATTTTCTATTAACTGTTCTCGTGTGTCATTGCTGCAAAAAACGCAATTTCTCATCCATGTAACTTTTGAATAGTTTTATTGCGCTTGGTGAATCTCAGTTTGGCGCAGATAGCGCAGTGGTTTGATAGTTTCTTGAAAACTATCAATTCCTAGTCCTACTGGGCAGTTGTAAATCCCTGGGACTGAAGGACGAACACTGTTGATTTTGTCTTACGGTTCTTCCATCAGACGCATTTGACAGGTATTCGCTAGAAACAATTCTGTTTCTAATCCTAGTTGGCTGTAGGAAATTAGAGGGATTTAAAAATATCTGTGATTTGCCGTCTTTCAATAAGAGACTGTAGCGGGCGGTCCCGCCTCTCGGGCCGCGGGCGCACCTGTGGCCGCCCCCCGGGTGTATGCCGGGGTCGGGTGGCGCCGCTGGCCGTGGGACGAGCGCTGGTTCTGCCGCTCCTGGGTACTTACCGGACCTCGCTCCAGTCATGTCCGCGCCCTCTGCCGGCCGAGGCGCGCGTGTCCGTCCCCTATGGCGCGCGCCCGTTCTTGTAAATTTAAAGGGCCAGCGTCCCGGTAATTGGTTAATTGCCAGGCGCTTCCCCTATTATGGGTTCACTCCACAATCAGTCCCTGCCGGATCTACTGTATGTTGCCTCATGCCTTAGAGAAAGCGTTTCTGAAGTGTATTCCTGCCTTACCGTGTACCAGACCTCTTGCTACGTTTCTCTACTCCGAACCTGTACCGCCTGCCCTGACCTTCCTGCCCGTCCACGTCCACGAACCTCTGCCGCCAGCCCTGACCTTACTGCCTGCCCATGACTACGATTCTTGGTTTACGACTCTGCACCTCGCCGCACCTCGGCCGCCATCGCAAACAAGTCACGTCAGGGGTAGCGAACTGGTAGCCTCACGCCGCAGCACGTCCATCCCGCTTTGCGGCGGGCTCTGGTGACTACCGGGGGCTCCGTCGACTCCGCGCCCTGGCGTGGCGGAACTCTCAGCGCTTGCGGTGGTCCAGCGGATCCACTACCCAGCCGGTACAGTTCGATCCGGCCATGGATCCCGCCAAGGTGCCCCTGCCAAGTCTTGCGGATCTCACAAACATTGTCGCCCAACAGTCGCAGCAGATCACGCAACAAGCACAGCAACTGGGTCAGCTGTCCACCGTGATGCGTCAACTCCTGGCGTCTCAGCAGCCGCAACCTGCCTCTTCGCCAACGATTCCTATGACACCAGCCGTCCCGCTGGCAACCGTGGGCCCGAAGCTTCGCCTTCCTCTACCTTCCACGTTTGATGGGGACTCGAAGCTTTGCAGAGGATTTATTACGCAGTGCTCCATGCACGTGGAGCTGATGGCCGACCAGTTTCCTACCGAAAGGTCGAAGGTGGTGTTCGTGGTAAAGGCCCTGGCCTGGGCAACCCCTCTTTTTGACCGGAATGATCCTTTGTCCGGAATTCCGCAGCGTTTTCGAGGAGCCTGCGCGTGCGTCTTCTGCGGAGATGGCGCTATTGAACCTATGTCAAGGGGACTTCTCCGTAGGAGATTATGCGGTCCAATTCCGCACCCTAGCCTCCGAGCTTTCGTGGAATGACGCCGCTCTCTGCGCCACATTCAAGAAGGGTCTGTCAAGCAGAGTAAAGGATGCACTTGCAGCACGAGATCTCCCGTCTTCGTTGAGCGAGCTCATCCATCTGGCCACCCGCATTGACGTGCATATTACAGAGAGACAGCAGGAGCTCCGCCAGGAGTGTGATTCGGCACAACCTCGCCGTCTACCTCGTCTGGCCCCCGCGTTCCAGAGGTCTCCGCTGCCTCCTCCACAGGTTTCCACCGAAGAACCCATACAGGTGGACCGGGCACACTTGTCAGAGTCAGAGCTGTCCCGCCGCCGGATGGAGAACCTTTGCCTCTACTGCGCCAGTCCGGACCATTTCCGTAGGAGTTGTCCGCAGTGTCTTCAGCGGTCGGGAAACGCTAGCACCTAGGAGCCGTAGGAGAGGCGTCCCTAGGTGCTCAGTCCTCCTCTCCATGACTGATGTTGCCAGTGGAGGCAATGATGGATGCTGGTCTATCTCTTCGGGCTCCTGCCTACCTGGACTCCGGCTCCGCCGGGAACTTTATTCATGCCTCCCTTTTGTCTCGCTATCGCTTGCCAGTCATCCGTCTGGAGAGACCGTTGCTCATCTCATCCGTCAGTGGGGAGCTTCTCAGTGACTCCATTCAGTTTATCACCCGGCCTGTTACCCTCCGTGTAGGGGTCCTACAAACAGAGAGGATCTCCTTTCATATCCTACCTTGCGCATCTTCGGCGATCCTGTTGGGGCTACCCTGGCTGCAACGTCACGCCCCTACGCTAGATTGGAAGTCAGGCGAAGTCCTGCGTTGGGGATCGGAGTGCCAGGACCTCTGTTTGGTGGCACCACGCCCGGTGTCCATCTCTTCTCCCCAGTCGTCCGTCAAGCCTCTTCAGGGTCTGCCAGCGGAGTACCAGGATTTTGGAGATGTATTCTCGGAGAAACAGGCTGAGAAGCTACCACCCCATCGGCCATATGACTGTCCCATAGACCTCCTTCCCGGTTCAAGTCCCCTACGGGGTAGGGTCTACCTTCTGTCTGTACCTGAGAATCAGGCCATGTCGGCCTACATTCAGGAGAATTTGGCGAAGTTGTTCATACGCAAGTCCTCCTCTCCTGCTGGAGCGGGATTCTTCTTTGTCCAGAAAAAAGATGGGTCTCTTCAGCCGTGCATCGATTACAGGGGGCTAAACAAGATCACGGTGAAGAATCGCTACCCTTTACCCCTGATATCTGAGCTCTTTGATCAACTTTGTGGAGCCAAGGTGTTTACTAAATTGGACCTACGCGGTGCCTATAACCTCATCAGAATTCGTCAGGGGGACAAGTGGAAAACGGCTGTCAACATGCGGGACGGTCATTTCGAGTATCTCGTGATGCCTTTTGGTCTATGCAACGCCCCAGCCGTATTTCAGGAATTCATCAATGACATATTCCGGGACTTGCTGTACAGCTGCATCATAGTTTATCTGGACGATATTCTGATTTTTTTCTCCTGACATACAGACTCATCGGGTACAAGTACGCTAGGTTCTGCGACGTCTGCGGAACAATCGACTGTACGCCAAGCTGGAGAAATGTCATTTCCGCCAGACCAGCCTCCCTTTCCTTGGGTACATAATCTCCGATCAAGGTCTGCAGATGGACCCAGCTAAACTTTCCGCGATCCTGCAGTGGCCACGACCTGTCGGTCTTCCGGTGATTCAACGCTTCCTGGGATTCGCCAACTACTACCGGTAGTTTATTCCCCACTTCTCTTCGCTGGTAGCTCCCATCGTTAGTAATGAGCGATTACGTTGACTATCGTCATCGGGTCGATAGTCGATATCGGCAATTATCAATAAGATATCCAATAGTCGATACTAGATTATCGCCGATGACCATTAAAGTCTATGGGAGAGGAACAACACCTTCATTCTTACACCCAAAGAGGGATGGAGAAGCTGGAATTTAAACACCCAAAGAAAATGATACTTTTTTGCTACATTTTTAGGCAACCATTTGGGCATAAAAGCCACAAAAAAAAATCACAGACTTCACTATCCCTGTCTTGCACCACAGCGACCCTTAAACCTTATAACCCACAAATTAAATGCAAAAGGCATATGATTTGAACTTTTTTTTTTACTTGAAGGGACATTGAATACTCTGTCCGGAACCGCGGGGAGCCCCAAACCTGCTGCCCCAGTTTAAAAATTCTGGGAAAAGGATCTTTCAACCACCATTTAAGTTGAACTGGACATTGATTATACCTGTTCTGTACCACAGTAACCTTTAAAACCCTGTCTGACCCACAGATTAAAATTTCTGGGAAAAGGATCTTTGAACCACCATTTTGTTTTCACGGACATTGTAACCTGCCTAAACCGCAGTAGCCATTAAACCTGTCTGCCCCCCAAATTTAAAAAGTGCCGGGAAAAAAGGAGCTTTGAACCACCTTTTTTAGTTAAGGGACATAACATCTGCCCCTGTACCGCAGAATGACCTTTTAAACTGTCTGCCCCCAAAATTTAAAAAAGTCCCGGGAAAATAGGAGCTTTCAACCATTTTTTAGTTTCACGGACTTTGACTATACCTGTCCTGGGCAAAACAGACCCCCAAAAACCTCATGCCCCCCTACATTTAAAAAAGTGCCGGAAAAGGAGTCTTTCAACCACCATTTTATTTCAGGGACAAGACAACCTGTCCTGGGCCACAGCTGACCCCTAAACCTTTTGACCCACGTCAAAAAGGGGCACTATGCTATTTTGACAGTGACTGTCACTTAGTTATTTTTTTGGTAACTGACATTTGTTTACAGAATTTATTTGGGAAGTTTTATTTATAGTTTTACATTATTATTACTTTGCTTTTTTTTTTCAAGTGTATAACTACAACATCAACCCCCTCTGCAGTTTTTAAAGGTGTCTTTCACGTTTAGATGGTTAAAACGTCCCACACCCCAAAAATAATAAAAATGTCCAATCATCCCCAAAACAAATTTTTATTTAAAAGAAATTTTTCCCTCCGGCTTCTGAACTGATTCACCAAACAATTCAATGGGTTTTATTTTTCCTCCAAAACCTTTTCAGTATTGGGACAGACTCCCCTGGGATCAATATCAACTCCATAGTGACCCGCCCCAGAAAATTTTAAGCCAAAATTGGGGCAATTTGTGCCGCCCTGGGGGCCCTTTTTGCACTATTAACCTCACAAAATCCCTTTTTTTAAAAAACTGATTTTTTTTAAAAGAAAAATTTTAAGCCTCCTGATTGCCCCCAATGGTGAGAGCTAGTGCTGCCGTCAATATCGTTAAAACGGAGGCCAGCTGCCAGGGCCC
>JAODAL010036449.1:0-41677 GCA_025379985.1 Phyllomedusa bahiana
GAGCAGCCTGTGGGTGCAGTCAGCCATTGGGGCCCCATGGATGTTGGTATTGGCTCTATGGCTCCTCCAGCAGCTCAGCTGTGGGTTGCAGTCAGCATGTGGGGCCCCTGGGATGGTGGTGTTGGGCTCTATGGCTTCCTCCAGCAGCTGTGGAGTTGCAGTCAGCATTGTGGGCCCCTGGATGGGTGGTTGTTGTTCTATGGACACTCCAGCAGCTGTGGGTGCAGTATGCATGTGGGGCCTGGATGGGGGTGGTTGGCTCTATGACCCTGCAGCAGCTGTGGAGCCAGTCAGCATGTGGGGCCCCTGGATGGTGGTGTTGGCTCCATGGACCCTCCAGCAGCTTTGTGGGAGCCCCTAGATGTGGTGTTGGCTTAAATGGCCCCTCTGCAGCATGTGGGGCCCTGATGGTGGTGTTGGCTCTATGGCCCTCCAGTAGCTGTGGTTGCAGTCAGCATGTGGGGCCCATGGATGGTGGTGTTGGCTTTTTGGACCTTCTAGCAGCTGTGGACTGCAGTCAGAGATGATGGGGCCCCTGGATGGTGGTGTGTGGCTTCTATGGCTCCTCCAGCAGCTGTGGGTGCAGTCAGCATGTGTGGCCCCTGGATGGTGGTGTTGGCTCTATGGACCCTCCAGCAGCTGTGGGTGCAGTCGGCTCCAGATACCTGTGGAGTCACTCCCGGTCCATCCAGGCTGCACATGCCCGTCACTAGATATTAGCTGCTGGTCACAGTAATGTGACTCCGCTGTGTATTAATAAGCCTTAGGCAGGTTGCCACCACATCCTGGCACGCGGGGCCTGACCTAGATGTAATACATTCCAGCATCATGTAGATTGGCATCGATAAGAGATGTAGAACAACCGTTGCCCAGATGTGATGCGCTTTGCTCCGGGCACAGCCTCAGTGATGACTCGTAGCAGAGCTTTTATCACGAGCCACGAGGTGTCAGATCTGTAATATACTCTTCGCCCTCCTTGTAGAGAAAAAAATACTAGATTAGCATTTCGTAACTGAAAAAAAATGCTAATTTGAGGTCGTTAGAATTTATTCCGTTTTCTACAGCAAAAGGGCTTTTTATTGACTAATTAAGACCAGAAACTGATACATTGTTTCCTTCTTTGCCGTTTTTGTTTTCTGATAGTAATTTTTCTACTTCTATGTTTATTAGAGGATTATTGGAGGCGGCCATCTGTGTAGCTGTTTTTAAACAAGCTTCCAATGCGAATTTGAGCCCGTGATCAGGAGCAGACACATTGACTATCCTTCTATAGGAGAGTGTTGTGGGCATGCTCTGTGACCTGGGAAGAAGTCACTGAGCAGGGAGGGGGAGCTGTGACATCTACCTATTGGACTGGTGGATCCTTCTTAGGAGAGTGTTGTTGGCATGCTCTGTGACCTGGGAAGATGTCAGTGTGCAGGGGAGGGGTGCTTGTGACATCTCCTATTGTGTGGTGGATCCTGTCTATAGGAGAGTGTTGTGGGCTGGCTCTGTGACCTGGGAAGAAGTCATTGTGTAGGGAGGGGGAGAGGGGGAGCTGTGACATCTCCTATTGTGACTGGTGGATCCTTCTATAGGAGAGTGTTGTGGGCATGCTCTGTGACCTGGGAAGAAGTCAGTGTGCAGGGAGGGGGAGCTGTGACATCTCCTATTGTGACTGGTGGATCCTTATATATGAGAGAGTTGGGTGGCATTGCTCTGAGACCTGGAAGAAGTAGTGTGCAGGTGAGGGGGGAGCTGTGACATCTCCTGTTGTGACTGGTGGATGCTTTGTTCTCTATACACATTGGTTTCACCTTTCAGTGTAATCTTGCTGCGCTGATAATGAGGAGACTGCAGAGAACTGATCTCTACAGAACAGGAAGTTTCAGACTATTATTAGGACTAGTGACCAAAGTGAGAACTGCAGGATATTGAAATTTTAAAAAATAACCAAAAATTCTTTAAAAATGTGTTTAACATAAAAACAGGAGTTAAACAAAAAGTCATTTTCTGATGCCGCATCCATTTGACCTCTTACCGATATTGGACATACATCAAAAAAAGGTCCATAAGTGGAAAAAGGTTATTGGTTGCAGAAAATGGCGCCGCAGCACAAATATAAGAAATAGAGAATATTTTTATTTGTTTTAACAGTAGTAAAACATCACAAAAACTCCACACATTTGGTATCACTGGAATTGTACAATACAGATAACACATCACTTATACCAAAAAGTGAACGCCATCAAAACAAACCCCCCAAAAACAGGGCACAAGAAAAAATTTTTTTTTAAACTTTTTTACCCCTTTTTTTTTTTCGATTTCCCTGTAATTCTATGGTACGGTCAATGGCACCATTAAAAAGTACATCTTGCCCCGCAAATCAACCCTCAAAGGTTATGTAGATGGGAAAATAAAATGCTATGGCTTTTGGAAGGCAGAGAGAAAAAAATAATTATTATGACCACACCGTGGGAAGGGGTGAGGGCAGGCTTGGACTGGCCCACAGGGGAACAGGGAAACCCCCAGTGGGCCCCTGAACAAAGCAGACATGGAGTTTCTTATGAACTTATAGTCTTTTGTAAGGCAGAAAAAAAACAGAGAAAAAAAAGGAAAAAAAACAAGAGGCAGGTACAGGGGCTGAATGGGGTCCCCGAATGAAATCAGCTCCACTGGTGGGCCCCCCGAATCACCTCCACGGTGGGGCCCAAGGGAACAGTCCCCTGGTGGGCCCAAGAATAAACTCCCCTGGGGGAACCCCAAAACCAACTTCATGGTGGACCCCAAAAATCAACTCCACTGGTGGACTCCAAGAATCTCTCCCCCTGTGGCCCCAAGAATCAATCCACTGGGGGCTCCAAGAATCACTGACTGGGGGCCCCAAGTCACTCCGCGGTAGCCCAAAAATCAACTCCCCTGGGGGCTCCAAGAAAAAAACTCCACTGGTGGGCTCCAAGAATCAAATCCTGGTGGGCTCCAAGAATCAACTCCATGGTGGGGTCCCCCAAGAAAACAACTCCACTGGGGGGCTCCCCCAAGAATCAACTCCACTGGTGGGGTCTCCAAGAATCAACTCCATGGGGGGCCCCCCAAAATCAACTCATGGTGGGGCCCCAAGAATCAAATCCACTGGGGGCCCCAAGAATCAAATCCACTGGTGGGCCCCAAGGATCAAATCCATGGTGGGCTCCAAGAATCAACTCCCCTGGGGGCTCCAAGAATTAACTTACGGTGGGGCCCCCAAAAATCAGCTCCCTGGTGGGGGGCCCCCAAAACAAAATCCATGGTGGCCCCAAAATCAAATCCATGGTGGCCCAAGAATCAGCTCCACTGGTGGGTCCCAAGAAGCAGCTCCCCTGGGGGGTCCCAAGAAGCAGCTCCAGGGGGGACCCAAGAATAGCTCCCCTGGTAGGTCCCAAGAATCAACTCCACTATTTGCCCTAAGAATAAATCAACTGGGGGCCCCAAGAACAAATCCACTGGTGGGCCCCAAAAATCAAGTCCACTGGGGTCCCCAAAATCAACTCCACTGGTGAGCCCCAAAATCAACTCCCCTGGGGGCCCAAGAAGCAACTCCACTGGTGGGGCCCCCGAAGCAAACCCACTGGTGGGGCCCAAGAAGCAATCCATGGTGGGGCCCAAGAACAACTCCCCGGGGGGGCCCAAGAAGCAAACCCACGGTGGGCCCCCAAAAGCAACTCCACTGGGGGGCCCCAAGAAGCAACCCATGGGGGGCCCCCAAAAAGCAACTCCACGGGGGCCCAAGAAGCAACCCACTGGTGGCCCCCAAGAACAATCCACTGGTGGGCCCCAAGAAACACTCCACTGTGGGCCCAAGAATCAACTCCACTGGTGGGCCCCCGAAACAAAACCCCAGGGGGGCCCCAAGAATCAAAATCCACTGGTGGGCCAAAAAAGCAACTCCTGGTGGGCCCGCAGAATCAACTCCCCTGGGGGGCCCACAGTACAACTCCCTGGTGGGCCCCAAGAATCAACTCCCCTGGTGGGCCCCCAAAAGAAACTCCACTGGAGGATCCCAAAAATCAACCCCCCGGTGGATTTTAAACAATCCCTAAACCCCAGGAAAAAAACTCCCTGATGGGCCTCAAGAATCAACCCCACTGGAGGGCCCTAAGAATCAACTCCACTGGTAGCCCAAAGAAAGAAATTCTACTGGTATGCCACAAGAAGAAACTCCACTGGTGGGCCTCAAGAATCAACTGCATTGCTGGGTGTCCAGAACCTACTCCACTGGTGGGCCCCAAGAATCAATTCCACTGCATCCCAGTCCAACACTGGTGAAGAGGATAGACACCCTAGGCCTACAGCAAGCACCACAGGTAGAGGCCAGAACTAGACTAAGTCTCAGGCCTCCTTAAGAACATGCTAGCATTTGTTCAGGTCATCTTATCAGGTGCCAAGGTCCATCTCTTACAGAAAGTTCTTTAGGAAGATTACAAAGAGAAGGTTCCTTAGCCTAACATGTAGAAAATTTCTACTACATCAGCTCAGCAGTCCCTAGATGCCAGTCTTTTTGGATACTGGTCCATGTCCATTGAGAAGATAATGGAACCACCATGGGGGCAAGGCATAGCCCAAGTCCTGAAACTCCAAGGACACTCAAGCTGTTGATGACATCTCAAGGCAACACAACATGAAAAAGACATCTGAACTCATCACCATCCATCAGGGCAGAATCTCTGGGGGAATCTCACCAACCTGATTCAAAGGAGCCATCAAGCACCTGCCTCTTCAGGATCCAGTCCCGCTACCCCACCCCATTGATCACATACTCCCCCTATACCAGTGTTTCCCCTTTGGGCCCCAAAAAAAACTTTTTTCCCAAAAGACAACGGACCCTTTTGTCAACGAAATACCCAAAAATCAGCAGAGTCATCGGCATCCAGGCCTTTTGTACAAGGCGTATATTTAGACCTGCAAGTAGATGATTTAGTATAAAGTCAGGAGGCAAATTGAAACCACGGCAATAATTTAGGAAAATCCAACCTATAAATTGTCCATCATCAATTATTATGTAAAATCTGCATCAATGAAACATCTTTGCAGTACCACCTTTCACCATTGGGGGCATCAAATCTTTTACACCATAGACATATCACGGCATAATGGGAAAGGAGCTTAGAAGCTCAAGTGCCCTGTATTGGATGTAACAAATCCTCAATTTTGTTTGACCCACGAATCTTTAAAAGCAAAAAGGATAAACCCAAAAGCTAGCATCCCCTCATCGCTTTAAAGCTGTTTGGGGGTTTTTCCCCCTCATCTGCCCCTGATAAGGGGCAAAACCCCCTTTCCCCATAGGGGCATAAAATGTTTTACACACAACATATCACAAGGCATTATGGGAAAGGGTGAAAGCTCAACGCCCTCTAGGGATGTAACAAATCTTCAAAATTTGCTTTTGACCCCCCGAGTCTTTAAAAAAAGAAGGGATATTAGCCAAGCCAGTATCACTCACTGCATACAGCTTTTCGAGTTTTGCCCCTCATCAGTGCAGAGCAGAGCGATATGGCTGGTTGGGGGGGGGGCAATGAGTGGGTAGAAAGGGGGGGAAACCCCCATATAGGTTTGGGGGTATTTGAAATGGGCCCTTTTTTACCCTTTACACCATAGACCTAAGGGCGACATGTCCTAACACCAACGCCAGGTTTTTGTTCTATTTTCGGGAAACCCCCTTTTGACGCCATATTTTTTGTTGTAAATGGTGTCTAACCCAAAAATAGGGGGCATTTACGCCGGGGCGACCATTTTAATGCGCCCAAATATGGTGCACTGTGCGCCCCCGTGCGAAATGGGTATTGAGGTCCTTCATAGTAGCCCCCCCTCGGGCAATGAGATCGATAACGTTAATATACTTCCAATGAATGCTATGTGCCCGGTTGAGCAATGCGCCCTTTTTTGATGCAATGCACCCTTTTTTTGATCAATGCCCCCTTTTTTGTCGATGCCCCCTATTTTGAATACAAGGCCCCTTTTTTTTTAAATGCACCCCTTTTTGTACAAAATCCCCTTTTTTGTCCCAAAGCACCCTTTTTTTTAATACAATCCCCCTTTTTTGTACAATGCCCTTTTTTGTTTCAATGCCCCCTTTTTTTATACGTGCCCCTTTTTGATACGTTCCCCTTTTTGATACAATCGCCCTTTTTTGTACAAAAGTCCCTTTTTTGATACAATGTCCCCTTTTTTGATTTTCAATCCCCTTTTTTTATACAGCCCCCTTTTTTTATACTGCCCCCCTTTTTTTACGATGTCCCCCTTTTTTTATCAATGGCCCTTTTTTGATACAATGCCCCTTTTTTTTACGATGTCCCCTTTTTGATAAAAAGGGCCTTTTTTTATACGAGTCCCCTTTTTTTATACAATGCGCCCTTTTTTTTCAATGCCCCCTTTTTTTTATACGATGTCCCCCTTTTTGTACAAGCGTCCTTTTTGATACGATTCCCCCCTTTTTTAACGATGTGCCCTTTTTTTATTCGATGCCCCCCTTTTTTGATACAAAGCCCCCTTTTTTTATACAATGCCCCCCCTTTTTTGATCGATGCCCCCTTTTTTGTACAATGTCCCCTTTTTTATACAATGTCCCCTTTTTGATACACTGCCCCTTTTTTGATAAATGCACCCTTTTTTTTAACGAGCCCCCCCCTTTTTTTTATCAATGTCCCCCTTTTTTGATACAATCGCCTTTTTTTATACAATGACCCCTTTTTTTACCGATGCCCCTTTTTTGATACACTGCCCCCTTTTTGATACAATGTGCCCTTTTTTGATACAATGCCCCTTTTTTTTACGATGTCCCCCCTTTTTTATACAATTGCCTTTTTGATACGATGTCCCCCCTTTTTTTATCGATGTCCCCCCTTTTTTTATCAAATCTCCTTTCTTGATACATGCCCCCTTTTTTGATACGATTCCCCTTTTTGATAATGTCTCCTTTCTTGATACGATGTGCCCTTTTTTTTTATCATTGCCCTTTTTTGTACATGCGCCCTTTTTTTTATACAATGCCCCCCTTTTTTGATACATGTCCCCCCTTTTTTATTTAAATCCCCCTTTTTTTGATCAATGTCCCCTTTTTTTGATACGATGCGCCCTTTTTGATACTTTCCCCTTTTTGATACAATGCCCCTTTTTTGTACGACGTCCCATTTTAGCGCTTTAAGAAATTTATAAGGAAACCTGACGCCAATTTTTAAAACTTTTATCGGACTTTCAAGCACTTTACATGTTTAATGCCCAAAAACCCGGGCATAGATACGCCACTTTTGGACATGTCACCCTAATAGCTTTCAGCAAATGACGGCAAATAATATGAATATTTCAAAATAGGTAATTTACAAAGACTGAAAGCAGTGAAAGTGATCTGAAAATTCAGAATACAGCGTCATTGCATCATGACGATTGCACGGGAAAATAATTGCCGCCGCTCCCCCTGGTATGAGACATTTTTAAAATTTATGTATATATATTCCTGGCTAGGGCTTTTTTTTTGGGCCCAGGGGGCAACATTGGCCACCGCTGATGGACAGCCGCTTAGCTCTTGACATCCAAAGCTGGGAAAATTTTAACACCCCCAAGCTCCCCTGCCACGTCCCTGAGCTGGGCCCCCGGGTTGGATAGGGTCTAAGATGCCAGTATGATTCACAAAACTTTCCACCAGAGGAGGGAGGCGCGAAGATGCCAACATTTGCATCAATTATTTACTATTAAATTGCCGGAAATTTGAATGTTCAGAATTATTCACCGATTTGAATATGAAACTCAACCGAGCCGAGGCCAGAAAAGACTAAGCCGGTTTCATTTGTGCTACTGAGCGCGTGTATACAAGCCGGTTACGTGTGATACGCCCATGTATCAAAGCCTGTACTTTTAGGGAATAAAGATCCCAGCTACATTTTGCTCCGACCAAAGACAGTCTGTGTGTGGATGAACGGAGTGCATGACCAAATTGGAGGCTGCCATTGCCCCCATGCATACAATTAAAAAATAAAAATTTAACTCCCTGAAAGCAAGGAGGCCTGAGGCACCAAGCAAGGTGAGATGTTAGTGTAGGTCCACATCTGAATTGAGGTCACCTTGTCATTGGTGGATGGACCATCGCAGTTTTGATAAAAAAATGTGCACAAAACCCAAATTTTCTGTATCCAAAAGTAGCAAAAAATGCTTTTTAAAATATTTATATATTCACTTTGACTGTCTCTTAGCATTTGCAGAGTGCGGCTGATATGTTGTTGTGTTTGCACCACATTCCCCAAATTGACCACAGGCCACTTCCAATTTTCCACATTTTGCAAAAGGGCACCCCTTACCCCACATGTCACAGGCTGCCTCTAAACACCAGAGTGCTACAGGCTGCCCCTAAACCACAAGGGGTCACAGGGTGCCCCTTTAAAACCCAAGAGTCCACAGGTGCCTCAAACCCCAGATGCTCCAGGCCACCTCTAACCCCACAGTGCTCACAGGCTTCCTCTAAACCCACAGAGTGCTCACAGGACGCCTTAAACCTACAGAGTGCTACAGGCCCCCTCTAAACCTAAAAAGTGTCAAAGGCCGCCTTAAACCCACAGAGTGTCACAGGCCGCCTCTAAACATCAGAGTGTCAAGGGTGCCCTTTAAACCCCCCAGAGTACGCACAGGCCGCCTCTAAACCCCAGGGCTCACAGGCCCCCTCTAAAACCCCAGAGTGCTCACAGGGTGCTCTAAACCACAAATGCTCACAGGCTGCCTCTAAACCCACAAGGGGTCACAGGCTCCTCTAAAAACCCCAGAGTGCCACAGGCCGCCTCTAACCCACAGAGTGCTCACAGGCTGCCTCTAAACCTACAGAGTGCTCACAGGCTGCCTCTAAACCCACAGAGTGCTCACAGGCTGCCTCTAAACCCACAGAGTACTCACAGGCTGCCTCTAAACCCACAGAGTGCTCACAGGCTGCCTCTAAACCTACAGAGTGCTCACAGGCTGCCTCTAAACCTACAGAGTGCTCACAGGCCGCCTCTAAACCCACAGAGTGCTCACAGGCCGCCTCTAAACCTACAGAGTGCTCACAGGCTGCCTCTAAACCTACAGAGGGCTCACAGGCCGACTATAAACACACAGAGTGCTCCGAAGCCGTCTCCAAAACCACAAAGTGCTCACCGTCCATCACCAAATCCACAGAGTTCTCACCGTCAAACACCAAATCCACAGAGTGCTCTCTGCCCACCTCCAAATACACAATGTACTCGATGGACATCTCCAAATCCACAGAGAGCTCACCAGCCGCATCCAAATCCAAGGAGAGCTCGCAGGCCACCTCTAAATCCATAGAGAGCTCACCGGCCACCTCCAAATCCACAGAGTGCTCATCGGCCGCCTCCAAATCCACAGAGTGCTCCCCGACCACCTCCAAATCCACAGAGTGCTCCCCGACCACCTCCAAATCCACAGAGTGCTCTCCGACCACCTCCAAATCCACAGAGTGCTCACCGGCCACCTCCAAATCCACAGAGTGCTCTCCGACCACCTCCAAATCCACAGAGTGCTCACGGGCCACCTACAAATCCACAGAGTGCTCACCGGCCACCTCAAAAATCCACAGAGTTCTCACCGGCCGCCTCTAAATAAACAGAGTGCTCACCGGCCACCTCCAAATCCACAGAGTGCTCACCAACCACCTCCAAATCCACAGAGTGCTCACCGGCCACCTCCAAATCCACAGAGTGCTCACCGGCCACCTCCAAATCCACAGAGAGCTCACCGGCCGCCTCCAAATCCACAAAGAGCTCTCAGATGAAACTCGGAATCCACAGAGAGCTCCCCGACCACCTCCAATTCACAGATTGCTCACCGGCCGCCTCCAAATCCCAAGTGCCCCCCAAACCCCCCAAAAAACCACAGAGGGGACCAACCCCTCCAAATCCAAGATGCTCACCGACCTCAAAAAATCCACGAGTTCTCACCCCCCGGACCTCCAAATCCCCAAAAGCCTCCGGGCTCAAAAACCAAGAGAGTCCCGAAACCCCCCAACACGACTCACCGGCCCCTCCAAAACCACAAAGTCCTCCACCCCCCCTCCAAATAAAGTGCTTCGACCCAACCTCCAAATCCCAAATTCCACCGGGGGCCTCCATCCCAAGTGTTCCCCACCGCCCCAAATCACGATTTCCTCCGACCCCTAATTTAAAGGTGCTTGCCGCCCCCCAAATAATGTTGACCCCCAATTTCCCCGGTGTTGCCCTAAATCCAAGAGGTTTGGCCCCCCCAAATCCCCCCAAATTCTCCACCCCCCTCAAAAAGAGGCTCCCGACCACCTCCAAAAAAAAGAGGCCTTTGAAAACCTCCAAATCCACAAGTGCTATGGGGGAAAAATCCAAACCCAGATGCTCCCCGGAAAAAAACAAGATTTCCTGCCCCCTCCAAACCAAGAACCCCGACCTTTTCAAAAGGGGGGCTCACCGGGTGCCTCCAAAAACCACGAGGGGCCATGGCCGCTCAAAAAATAAGGTGCTACGGCCCCCTTAATACAATGCCTCCGCACCTCCAAATAAGGTTGCTCCCCGAACCCCCAAATCCACAGGAACTCAGGGCCCCCCCAAACCCAAGAGTGTTCAAACTCCAAACCCCAAAGGGGGTTTTTGGCCGCCCCTTTCCAGATGCTCCCGGAACCTAATTAAAAATGTTTTCCACCACCCCAAAACAAGGGCTCAGGGGGGCCCCCAAAAAGAGGGCTAAAACCGGCCCCCAAAGAAGGTGTTAGGGGACCTCCATTTTATTTTTCCTCAGCTAATCCTATAACAAATTACCTCCAAGTCTACGGAGCGCACACGGACAGCAATCCCGATCCATAGACGATTTACAAGCCGCACCTGAATCCACAGGATTTCTACTGTTCCACAGACCAGTCTGGATGATGTTATAGCTGCTTTTAATGACAGATCTCTTTAAATGAGGATGATAGGGGAACTTCTATTTTATATTTTAGGATGATTGTGGCATATATATATATCTTACAGTGGGGAAGAAAGGTATGTAGTCAGCAGCCAATTGTGCAAGTTCTCGCACTTACAAAGATGAGAGAGGCTCCTGTAATTGACATCATAGGTCGACCTCAACTATGAGAGACAAAATGAGAAAACAAATCCCGAAAATCACATTGTCTGATTTGGAAAGAATTTGCAAATTATGGTGGAAAATAAGTATTTGGTCCCCTATAAACCAGCAAGACTCGTCGTGTTTGGAGGAGAGAGAATGCTTGCATCCAAAGAACACCAGACCTATTGTGTAGCATGGGGGGGGGAGCTACATCAGGCTTTGGGGCTGTTTCTCTGCAAAGAGACCAGGACGACTGATCCGTGTACATGAAAGAATGAATGGGGCCATGTATCGTGAGATTTTAAGTGCAAACATCCTTACATCAGCAAGGGCATTGAAGATAAAACGTGGCTGGGTCTTTAAACATGACAATGATCCCAGCCAGGGCAACGAAGGAGTGGCTTCATAAGAAGCATTTCAAGGTCCTGGAGTGGCCTAGCCAGTCTCCAGATCACAACCCCAAAGAAAACCTTTGGAGGGAGTTGAAAGTCCGTGTTGTCCAGCGACAGCCCCAAAACATCAGTGCTCTAGAGGAGAACGTCTGAACTCTGTCATTGCCAACAAAGGAGATAGAACAAAGGATTGAGAGGAACTTTTGTTATCGACCAAATACTTAATTTCCACCATAATTTGCAAATAAATTCTTTCAAATCAGACAATGTGAGTTTCTGGATTTGTTTTCTCATTTTGTCTCTCATAGTTGAGGTCGACCTATGATGCCAATTACAGGAGCCTCTCATCTTTGTAAGTGGGAGAACGTGCACAATTGGTGGCTGACTAAATACTTTTTTCCCCCACTGTATATACTAGATGGTAATATACAGACAAACAAGCAGCTTTTGCTCTATACAATGGAAAACAGCAGATCAAATGAGCTGGGGATAAATTTAGCAGACACAGAGTATTCCACCCTGCACCAGACCCCTCGCTGCAGACTTCCCGGACGCTTTGCATGCTAACATCTCATTTAATATTTCAGCGCTTCTTAATTTCTGTATGTAAAAGAGATGTCAGGTTCATTCAGGCAATAACTCAACTGATCTGTTATCACCTCGCAGGAGAAGAGGAAGAGCAACGTACAATGTGCGGTTTACCAGACACTCACAACAATAGCAAACACATCCGTGTAATGAGGCAACATTTACATTCTGCAGACCGTACTATGCACTATTACTGGAAATGTACAGTACAAAGGGGTCTAATGCCCAAACATGAACTGAAAAACACAAATCCCAAACTACGTGAAAGGTAGTGAAAGAGGAAACTGACCAATACCCAAAGAACATATCTGACTGATTGACAGCTATAACTACTATACTAGTACAAAACAGTACAAACTACCACCTATATTACCGCCTCCTATGTACAAGAATATAACTACTATAATACTGCCCTCTATGTACAAGAATATAACTACTATAATACTGCTCCCTGTGTACAAGAATATAACTGCTATAATACTGCCCCTATGTACAAGATATATATAAAACTCATACAATATACTCTATCCCTATGTACAAAAATAAACTACTATAATACTGCCCCTATTACAAGAATATAACTACTATATACTGCTCCTATGTACAAAAATATAACTACTATAATACTGCTTTCTCCTATGTTACTAAGAATATAACTACTATAATACTCGCCCTTGTACAAGAATATATACTATAATACTGTTCTTGTACAAGAATATAACTACTATAATACTAGCCCTCCTATGTACAAGAATATACTACTATTAATACTCCCTAGACACCTACTCGTATCAAGACTATAAACTACTAATATTACAAATACTGCCCTGTGTACAAGAATACACTACTATTAAGGCTTGCCCTACGACCCCACGGCATAGTACAATATACCGGCCGGTTTGCCGGCCGGTATTTGTCCTGTTTTGCGCCCGTCCCCGTGATGAGCGGAGAAGAGCCCTCCCCCCACCCAATGAGAAGCACAGATTCCGTCCGAAAACCGGTCGGAAGATGGTGCTTGCGCAATGTTTTGCCGCCGTACCACCGGCGGCAAAACCGGCGGGCGGAAAACCCGTGCAGAGCGGACTGCTGCACGGGTTTCATAGAGCACAATTGTGCTCATTTTCGGCCGGTTTTTTCAGGCGGTTCTGAAAAACCGCAAACCGGCTGAATGGACGCCAAACCTGCCGGACAGCCCTTATACTGCCCCTATGTACAAGAATACAACTAATATAATACTGCACCCTATGTACAAAAATACAACTACTATAATCTGCCGCCTATGTACAAGAAAAACACTCATAAATACTGCCCATGTACAAGATACTAACTATAATTACTGCTCCTATGTTACAAGAATATAACTACTATAATACTGCCCCTATGTAAAAGAATATATCTACTATAATACTGTCCCCTATGTACAAGAATATAACTACTATAATACTGCCCCTATGTACAAGATAAACATATAATACATGCCCCTATGTACAAGAATTAATCTACTATAATACTGCCCCTATGTACAAGAATATAATACTATAATACTGCTCCCTATGTACAGAATATTATACTACTATATACTGTCTCCTATGTAAAAGAATATAACTACTATAATACTGCCCCTATGTACCAAATGTAACTACTATAATATGCCTCCCTATGTACAAGAAATATAACTATCACATACTGCTCCCTAGTACAAGAATATATCACTACTATAATACTGCTCCTATGTACAAGATATACTACTATAATATGCTCCTATGTACAAGACTATAACTACTATAATACTGCTCCTATGTACAGACTATAACACTATAATCTGCTCCTAGTACAGAATAATCTATATATGCTGCAATGTACAAGAATATAACTACTATCAATAGCTGCCCTATGTACAAGAATATAACTACTATAATACTGCCCTAGTACACAGAATAAACTACTATAATACTGCTCCTATGTACAAGACATATCACTACTATAATACTGCCCTATGTATACAAGAATATAACTGTATCATACTGCTCCATGTACAAGAGCATAAAAACTACTCTAATACTTCCCTATGTATAAGAAATGTAATACTAAAAATTCTGCCAATGTACAGAATATAACTACTAATAACGAGTCCTATGTCAAGAAATGAACTACTCATATACTGCTCTATGTACAAGAATATAACCCGAATAAAGCCCTATGTACAAGAAATACTCTAATAATACTGCCCTATGTACAAGCTTAAAAAACAAAAAAAAAAAAAAAAAAAAAAAAAAAAAAAAAAAAAAAAAAAAAAAAAAAAAAAAAAAAAAAAAAAAAAACAATGAAAAAAAAAAAAAAAAAAAAAAAAAAAAAAAAAAAAAAAAAAAAAAAAAAAAAAAAAAAAAAAAAAAAAAAAAAAAAAAAAAAAAAAAAAAAAAAAAAAAAAAAAAAAGAATAAAAAAAAAAAAAAAAAAAAAGGGGGCCCCTCGGCCATAAATTTTTGTTGAAGTTTAAAAAATCTGGTGTTTTACTCTCACCTGGAGATTGTGCGGGGAAAATGGCAAATTTTGGTTTGTGGGAAATTGCGATCCCCAAGGATAAAAACCGAGCACCAAACTCCAAGTAGGTGGGTGAGCCTCCCAGATTCTTGGTGGTCTCCGGCAGCAATAGATAATCACTGTGCTTTCACTCCTCCACCATAGGCAAGCAGGAAAACTCAGTAGAAAACTTGGTGTAGCGGGCAGGCGATGGGTAGATTAAAATAAAATAAAATAAGTGTATCGTCCTTTATTGTATTTTACTTTATTCTACCCATCGCCTGAGCGCTACACCAAGTTTTCTACTGAGTTTTCCTGCTCGCCTATGGTGAGGAGTGAAAGCACAGTGATTATCTATGTATAAGAATATAACTACTATAAGACTATTATAATCAATACCATCAGGTAACTATAGTGCAGTCTCACAGTCACTCTCCTAGGATCACCACCATCAGGTAACTATATGGCAGTCTCACAGTCACCCTCCTAGGATCATCACCACCATCAGGTAACTATATGGCAGTCTCACAGTCACCCTCCTAGGATCACCATCATCAGGTAACTATAGTGCAGTCTCACAGTCACCCCTCCTAGATACCATTCACCCCATCAGTAACTATATGCAGTCTCACATCACCCCCCTAGAATCACCACCATCAGGTAACTATAGTGCAGTCACCAGTCACCCTCCTGGGGGCACCCCCATCAGGTAACTATAGTGCCGTCTCACAGTCACCCTCCTAGGATCCACCACCATCAGGTAACTATAGTGCAGTTCACAGTCACCCCCTGAAACACCCCCATCAGGTAAAATATGTGCAGTCTCACAGTCACCCCCCCTATAAACACCACCCTCGGTAACTATAGTGCAGTCTCACAGTCAACCACCAAGGATCAACACCACCATCAGGTAACTATAGTGCAGTCTCACAGTCACCCTCCTAGAATCACCCCCATCAGGTAACTATAGTGCAGTCTCACAGTCACCCTCCTAGAATCACCATCATCAGGTAACTATAGTGCAGTCTCACAGTCACCCTCCTAGAATCACCCCCATCAGAATATAGTGAGTCTCACAGTCAAACCCTCCTAGAATCACCCGCATCAGGTAACTATAGTGCAGTCTCACAGTCACCCTCCTAGGATCACCACCATCAGGTAACTATAGTGCAGTCTCACAGTCACCCTCCTGGGATCACCATCACCCCAACGGTAAACTATAGGCAGTCTCCCCAGTCACCCTCCTAGAATTTACCCTCATCAGGTAACTATAGTGCAGTCTCACAGTCACCCTTTTAGAATCACCACACCCCAAAATTTAACTATCGTGCAGTCTCACAGTCACCCTCTTGGGATCACCATCACCACCATCAGGTAACTATAGTGCAGTCTCACAGTCACCCTCCTAGGATCACCATCATCAGGTAACTATAGTGCAGTCTCACAGTCACCCTCCAAGAATCACCCCCATCAGGTAACTATAGTGGAGTCTCACAGTCACCCTCCTGGGATCACCATCATCAGGTAACTATAGTGCAGTCTCACAGTCACCCTCCTGGGATCACCATCACCACCATCAGGTAACTATAGTGCAGTCTCACAGTCACCCTCCTAGAATCACCCCCATCAGGTAACTATAGTGCAGTCTCACAGTCACCTCCTAGGATCACCCCCATTAGGTAACTATAATGCACGGTGAGGATTCTGCTTCTGGCAGCTGAAATTTCAGAGTCGGCTAATGGACACGTGTTTCAGCAACTGCAGCTGTGATGAAATATTAACACGTGTACGAGCCGAGGGCCGACTTACTGGATCTACAACACAGGACACAGCGGGGCTGGCTGGGACTTGTGCTCCTTACACAGCTTCATGGGATTTAAATTCACAACAATTAATTAAAAAAAACACAAATGATTTTTCAGTCAAGATGTGCTGAGACTTATAGTTCCACAGGTTTGGGCTCATTCATAGTTTCATAGTTTGTCAGGCCGAAAAAAGACGAGTCGTCCATCTAGTTCAGCCTGTTGTGCTAAGGTGTTGATCCAGAGGAAGGCAAAAACCCCCAATGAGGTAGAAGCCAATTGTCCTCATTTTAGGGAAAAATTCCTTCCCGACTCCAATCTGGCAATCAGAAAAATCCCTGGATCAATGACCCCTCTCCTGAATCCCGGTCACTATAACTTGTTATATTATTACGCTCCAGAAATGCATCCAAACCCTTTTTGAACTCTGTTATTGAATTCACCATGACAAGTCCCTCTGGCAGAGAATTCCACAGTTTCACTGCTCTTACAGTAAAGAATCCCTTTCTGTGTTTATGTAGAAACTTTCTTTCCTCAAGACGTAGAGGATGCCCCCTTGTTCTGGATACAGTCCTGGGTATAAATAGATCCTGGGAGATATCTCTATATTGTCCCCTGATATATTTAAACATATTTATTATGTCCCCCCGAAGCCTTCTTTTCTCTAAACTAAATAACCCCAATCTTCCCATCTTTCTGTGTACTGTAGTCCACCCAGGCCTTTAATTATTTTTGTTGCCGCCTTTGTACCTCTTCAAGCTCTACAATGTCTTTCCTGTGCACTGGTGCCCAAAACTGTCCCCAATATCCCCTGTGTGGTCTGACCAGTGACTTGTATAATGGGAGAATAATGTTCCCATCATCTGCATCTATGCCCCTTTTAATGCACCCCATGATCCTATTTGCTTTGGCTGCTGCTGCCTGACACTGGCTGCTACAATTAAGTTTACTGTCCACCAGGATTCCCAAGTCCTTCTCCAGTCACTTTTACCCAGTGTTTTTCCATTTAACATGTAATCATGTAATGGATTCAAACATTTGTCTAAACCAGAGAGGAAGAAAAACCTCAATTTATGAATATGCCTAATAACGGTCATCAGGAAATGGGGAACATTCACAGGGATAATTACCTTTTGCCTCCATCCCCCTCCTCAGGATAATTATTACTTGAGCACTGTATGGCGGTGTATGGAGATATTATCCAGGTTGTGTTTTATGGCGTTAATGAAGCACTATATGGCGGTATAATCTAAGCACTGTATGGCGGTATATGGAGATATTATCCAGGGTGTGTTTTATGGTGCTAATGAAGCACTATATGGCGGAATAATCTAAGCACTGTATGGCGGTGTATGAAGATATTATCCAGGGTGTGTTTTATGGCGTTAATGAAGCACTATATGGCGGTATAATCTAAGCACTGTATGGCGGTATATGGAGATATTATCCAGGGTGTGTTTTATGGTGCTAATGAAGCACTATATGGCGGAATAATCTAAGCACTGTATGGCGGTGTATGAAGATATTATCCAGGGTGTGTTTTATGGTGCTAATGAAGCACTATATGGCGGTAAAAAATCTAAGCACTGTATGGCGTGTATAAGGATAATTATCCAGGTTGTTTTTTAAATGGGCGTTTAATGAAGCACCATATGGCGGTATAATCTGAGCACTGTATAGCTGTATTATGTGAGCACTGTGTGATGTCACTATGTAATCACAGTATATCACTAATATGTGAGTACTGTATGATGGTATTATTTGAGCAATGTTGGTACTGTTTGAGTGGTATTATTTAAGCACTACATGAAGATATTTTTGAGCTCTGGTGAGTGGTATTATTTAAGTACTATATTGGGCTGTATTATGTGAGTACTGCACGATGTCATCATCTGATGTATGATGTCACTATATAATCACTGTGCATCACTAATATGTGTGTACTGTATGGCTGTTTTACTTGAATGCTATACTGTATGTTGGTACTATTTGAAATATTTAACGAGTAGGGACAGATAATTGAAGACTTTTTCTAAATACATTGCTTTGTTGATTTTGTTTCGGCCAGAAGATAAACAAGATTTTATCTCCCTTTAGTGCACACAAGTTTCTGGTTACGAGTCTCTCTCTCCCCACCTCTCCCTGCTCTCCCTTATCTCTCACTGCTCTAAGCTTTCATCAGTCACTCAATCCATCCATGGTGAGTCACCTCCTGCAGAGTCTGCTCTCTAGTAGTGGACTTTGAAAGCTTCTCATTTAGATAAGTAAACACCCTTTAGAGCTCTGCAGACTGAGTACTACACTTTATAAATCTCTTATCAGTGTAACAGGAATAGCTAGGAACAGCACAGCTGATGTGTCAATTACTGCTATAGACCCAACCACAGCATGAACAGGATGTGTGATGCTAAAGCTGTCTGTGGCTCTGAAACATGGTGAGAAAAGCCCTTTAAGTACTGTATGTTGGTATTATTAAAACACTGTATAGCTGTATTTAAGATCTACCATCATCATTTAGGCTCTGGATTGTGGATTGTGGATTTATTTATGCACTGTACAGTGGTATCATTGAGCTGTGTATTATGTGAGCACTATATGATGTCACTAATGTATATCGCCACCATATAATCACTGTATATTGTATAATGTGAGCACTTGGGACAGTATTATTCAAGCACTGTATAGCTATATTATGCCAGCACTGTATGATATCCCTATGTAATCACTTTATATCATCAATATTTGGAGTACTGTAACTATTTAAATACTATGTGGAGGTATTATTTCATATTACTTAAGCAGTGTATGGCAGCATCATTTAAGCACTGTTTAGTTATATAAGTTGGGCACTGGATGATGTCACTATGAAACTACTGAATATCAATGATATGTGAGTAGTCTATGCTGGTGTTATTTAAAAACTGAATGTTGGTACTATTTGAGCACTGTATGGTGGCAATATTTGAACACTGAATGTTGGTGCTATTTGAGCACTGTATGGTGGTATTATTTGAGCACTGTATGGTGGTAATATTTGAACACTGAATGTTATTACTATTTGAGCACTGTATGGTGGTATTGAGCACTATATGATGGTACTATCTGAGCACTGTATGATGGTACTATTTAAACACTGAATGTTGGTACTATTTGAGCACTGTTTGGTAATAGTATTTGCGCACTGTATGATGGTATTATTTGAGCATGTATGGTTAGTATTGACACTGATGTTTGTACTATTGACACTGATATTGATTGAGATGTTGGTTATTTTTTGAGCACTGTATGGTGGTATATGATGAGATACTATTGAGCATGTTTGTGGTTATTGAGCACTGTATGGTGGTAATATTTTGAACACTGAAAGGTTGGTAATATTTGACACTGATGGTTTTATTTTGAGCACTGTATGATGGTACTATCTGAGCACTGTATGATGGTACTATTTGAATACTGAATGTTGGTACTATTTGAGCACTGTTTGGTAATAGTATTTGAGCACTGTATGATGGTACTATTTAAGAAGGGCAACTGTATAGATGGTATATCATTGGGGCACTGTATGATGGTAAATATTTATTTGATTACTTTGATATGGTTGGTACTATTTGAGCACTGTATGGTGGTAATTTTTGAGCACTGTATGATGGTACTATTTGTTCACTGTATTGTGTTATTATTTTAACACTGAATGTTAGTACTATTTGAGCACTGTATGTTGGTATTATTTGAACACTGAGGGTGACATGTATGGAGAGGGCTGCGTCAAAAGTTGGCTCTTTTTTATCCGATATATAAACCCCCCCCCCCATTCGCAAAAAGATTTTAAAAAACCCCCCCACGCCAGTATTTAGGTTATTGGGAGAGCGCCCCCGGGGACTTTATAATTTGGGCCCGATTTCAGGGGGGCCCTGCGGGGGGGGGGGGGCGCACTAAAACCAAAGAATTTCACACTTATAGCTTCAGTAAAGGCAAATCCGGGTCTTTTTGCTGGAAAAAAGGTAGGCACTTTTTAAAAGTGGGTTTTTCCTGAGCCAAAAATGTCACTTTGTACTATAACCCCTGATTTATGACCCGCAGTAGAACAGGTTTATAATTCAGGCGCAAATTTTTTTAATTTCCCAAAGCACATAAAAATTTGGGTTTTTGGGGGCCAAAAAACATACATTTTGCCCCGAAAAGTTTGGTTTCTATTTGGAGCCCCTGTTGGTTTGGGAATATTTGAACCCCTGAAAGTTAGTACTATTTAGCATGAAAGGTAAAATTATTTGAGCACTGGGTTTATGGTATTATTTGAGTTTTCTATATGGGAGTATTTTTAATTTTTACCTGGAAAGTTGGGTACTATTTGAGCACTGTTGATGGGAAATATCTGAGCACTGTATGGGGGGGTAATATTTAACACTGAATTGGGTTTTTACATTTGGGGCAAATGTATGGTGGTATTGAGCACTGTTGATGGGGACTATTTGAGCAATGTATGATGGGGAATTTTGAACAAAAAAATTGTGGTTAAATATTTGAGACTGTTTGGGAATAGTATTTTGGGCACTTTTATGATGGTATTATTTTTAGCTTTTTATGGTGGTATTATTTTAAACCTTTAATGTTGGTAATTTTTTGGTAACATTATTTGAGCACTGCATGATGGTACTATTTGAGCATTGTATGGTGGTATTATTTGAACACTGAATGTTGGTGCTATTTGAGCACTGTATGGTTTTTTTATATTTGAAAAACTGAATTTTTGAAATATTTGAGCACTATTTTGGTGGTATTTTTTTGAACCCCTGAATCGTTGGGAATGGGATGGTAATTAATTTATTTGAGCACTGCATGATGGTACTATTTGAGCATTGTATGGTGGTGTGATTTGAACACGGAATGTTGGTACTATTTGAACACTGTATGGTGGTATTATTTGAGCACTGTATGGTGGTATTATTTTTGGGACTGTGTGGGGGTTTTTTTTTGGAGCTACTGAAAAAAATTTTTATAGCACCCTTTTATAATCAAGCACCTAAAATTATTCTTCCCTTTAAAATTAAAAAAAGTGAGGGTTAAAAGGGATTTTTAAACCCCATTTACCCTTTTTTTTTTTTTTTTTTGAAAATTTTTTATTTTTAAGGGGAAGGGGTTTTAAGGGTGTGAGGTTACCACAAGACCCCTTTTTTCGCTGCCTTAGGAGGGGATACAGCCCCGGGGGTTAAAGTTTTTGGGTTTTTGTCTGACAGATGATGGCTCGGACCACTAAAATGAAAAACCCAAAAGGGCTTTTTCAAGGGGTTGCAAACACGTCCCCCATAGCCCGGAAAAGAAAGGGCCAGGGAGGCAAGACAGGGAAATACTGAAAACTTTATTCAAAACCCCTTTTTCAATGGTTTTTGTTTTCCCTTAAAATTTGCACACCATCTCGCTTTTATTTAATTTTATAAAAAAAAATTTATTTTGCTGGGTTTTTAGCCATTTTTTCCCTTTATTTCACAATAAACCTCTTCCTCATGCAGAACAATGAGGAAGGGTAACCCCCAGGGATCCCATCTGGGTCATCAAGTGTACAAAACACAACGGAGGCGACACAAGCTCAGTGTGATGAACAAAAACAACGCAAAATAATAAAAAATTTCCCCAACCCCTGACCCGAAAACAAGCGGGTGAAAATGAACGGGGCTGCAGCTCAGAAAAATCATGTATAGAAAAAATCAAAAAGGCTTAAAATAGTTCGTGTGAATTATAGCTAAAATGACAAGGTGGGTTCTGGGCATTTTTTGGGAGCAGTATTATAGTAGTTATTTTTGTACTTAAGGGCAGTAAATTTGTAGTTTTTCTTGTCTTGGGGCAGTATTTAGTAGTTTATTTTTGTACATAGGGGGGAGTTTTTATAGTTAAATTTTATTTTTTCTTGTCTAGGGCAGTATTATAGTAGTTTTTTCTTGTACTGGGGGCAGTATTATGTTGTTTATTTTTTGTACATAGGGCAGATTAAATAGTTTTTTCTTGTACATAGGGGCAGTTTTTATAGTAGTTATATTTTTAATAGGGGGGCAGTTTTATGTAGTTATTTTTTGTAATAGGGGCAGTTTAAAGTAGTTAAATTCTGTACATAGGGGCTTATTTTGTAGTTAAATTTTTACATTGGGGTATTATATGTTTTAAATTCTTGTTAATAGGGCAGTATTTAGTGTTTATTCTTGTACATAGGGCAGTATTTTTGTAGAAAAATTTTTTTGTACATAGGGGCAGATTAAAGAGTTATTTTGTACATAGGGGGCCGTATTTTTGTAGTTATATTCTTGTACATAGGGGCGTATTATATTATTATATTTTGTAAAAGGGGAAATATTTTAGAATTATATTCTTGTAATAGGGGCGTATTATGTATTATATTTTTTGTACTTTGGGGACAGTATTATAGTAGTTTATTCTTGTGTGGGGAGCGTATCATAGAGTTATATTTTTACATAAGAGCAGTATTATAGTAGTTATATTTTTGTACATAGGGAGCGCATATAGAGTTATATCTTGGGACATAGGGCAGATTTTTGTATTATATTTTTTACATAGGGGCAGTATTTTATTTTTATTTCTTGTACATAGGGGGCAGTATTATAGTAGTTATTTTTTTTGTTATAGAGGGGAGTTTTTGTAGTTTAAAATTTTTGACATAGGGCGTATTTAGTAGTTTTTTCTTGTACATAGGGGCGTATTATGTAGTTTATTTTGTTTAAAAAGGGGGTTATTTAAAAAGTAGTTATATTCTTGTAAAAGGGGAGTATTATGTAGGGTTATATTTTGTAAAGGGGGAGGTTTTTAAGTATGTTTTTTTCTTGTAATAGGGGGCAGTATTATAGTGTTTTTTTTTTTGCTTGTACATAGGGGCTGTTTTTTAGTAGCTATATTTCTTGTATTTGGGGGCGTATTTATTTGTTATTTTTTGTACATGGAGCGTTATATAGTAGTTATATTTTGTACATAGGAGGAGTTTTAGTAATTATTTTTTGTTATAGGGGGGCAGTATTATTTAGTTTTATTTGTACAAGGGGCAGTTTATAGTAGTTTAAATTCTTTCTTGTACATGGGAAAACAGTATTTTAGTAGTTAATTTTTTGTACTTGGGGGCCCAGTAAAATTTTTTATAGTTTTATTCTTGTACCTAGGGGCTTTTTTTAATTATATTTTTTGTACTAAGGGGCAGTCTTTTTAGTAGTTTAAAACTTGTAATAGGGGGGCAGTATTTAGTAGTTTTATTCTTGAAAATTGGGAGCATTTATAGTAGTTATTTCTTGCATAGGAGCAGTATTTAGTAGTTAATATTCTTGTACATTTTTTGGGGGCAGATTTAGTGTTTATTCTTGTAATAGGGGAGAAATTTATAGTTTTTTCTTTTTAATGGGGGGAGTATTTTAGTAGTATATTTTTGTACATGGAGCAGTTTATAGTATTTTATCTTTTAATAGGGGCGTATTTTAGTGTTATATCTTGTAAATGGAGCAGTTTTATAGTTTATTTTTTGTACTAGGGGGGTATTATAGTATTATATTCTTGTAATTTGGGGAGTTTATAGTAGTTATATTTTTTGTACATGAGGGGTTGTATTTTAGTTTAATTTTATTCTTTTATAGGGGCAGTATTTTAATTTTTTATTTATATTCTGTAAAAAGGGGCAGTATTAAGTAGTTTATTCTTGTCATGGGGAGTTTATAGTATTATAATCTTTAATAGGAGCAGTATTATGTGTTATATCTTGTAAAAAGGAGAGTATTATGTAGTTATATTCTTGTACTAGGGAGAGTTTATAGTAGTTTATTCTTGTAATAGGGGGGTTTTGATTTATTTGTAGTTATATTTTTGTAATAGAGGGTTTTTTTAATTTATAGAGTTATTTTTTTGTACATATGGGGTAGTTTTTTTAAAAAGTAGTTTATTCTTGTACATAGGGGAGTATTTAGTAGTTATATTTTTGTACATAGAGGGCCGTATTATAGTATTATATTCTGTACATAGGGGCGTATTATAGTACTTATATTCTTGTACATATGGGGTAGTATTATAGTAGTTATATGCTTTAGCCTTCCTGATCTTTTCTTTAAAGGGTTACATAATACAAAGATGATTGAAAACAAGATCCCTGTTTTACGATGTCCCTTTTAGCAGAGGCCATTTATTAAGCATTACATAATATAGGTTAATGAACAATTCATATTCCAAGATCTTTGTTTTGTTAGCTTTTAGTCACAGGCTTTGGGGCATAAAGTAATTAGCCTGGAATGTATGAACAGGACATTGCATGTATGATCCCATGAGTGGGGTAATCTCATTGAGTGCTGCAAAGGGGGCTCCTTTGTATAGATTTGGATTTAAAGGGACACTACACTTGCAGTGCATGTGCTATGTGCTTCAGTATAACCCATGGTTGCCAACTTTTGAAAATGAAAAAGTAGGAGATCTTAGTAAGTGGCGTGCTATGCGCAGCGCGGCAAAAATTTGCATGGTCATGCCCATCTTGTCGGTATGCCATGCCCCTTCAAAAAAAAACCACACCCACTCCACCCAACTGCTAACGGCTTTGGAAGGGAAGCCAGGGGAGATACCCTTATAGCCGGTTTGTAGCCCCCCCAAATTTAACAAGGTTTTAAAAATGCCCCTTTAAAGGCCTTAGGGGGCCTGGCCCCCCTTTGGTTTGCCAAGGGAGGTGCCCCCTTGGTTTGCCAGGTTTTGGGCCCCCCATTTTTGGGGACCCCGGCCCGGTTAGATTTTACCCAAAGGGTTTGAGGTAGATGGCCCCCCTTTGTTAGCCAGGTAGGGGCCCCCCCCTTGGGTTAATTGGGCCCCCGGGGAAAGGGGGCCCCCCTTTGTTTCCAGGTTTAAGGTGGGCCCCCTTTTTGCCAGGTTAGTTGGGGCCCCCCATTGTTGCCAGGTAGTGGGCCCCCTTGTTGGGCCCGGTTTGTGGGGGGGGTGGGGGCCCCCTTTTTTGGGGGGGGCCAAGGGGTTTTTGAAACCCCCCTTTTAATTTTGTTTGGCAGGTCCCGGGGGCCCCCATTGTTGCCAGGTAAAGGGGGGGGTGCCCCTTTTTTAGCCAGGGGAGTGCCCCCCTTGTTAGGGCCCGGTTGTGCCCCCCACCTTGTTGCAGGTAGGCCCCCCATTGTAGCCCCGGGGTGCCCCCTTGTTTTGCCCCGGGAGTGCCCCCCTTTTTGCCCCCGGTTTTGCCCCCCATGTTTTCCAGGTAGGACCCCCCCCCTTGTAGCCAGGTATGCCCCCTTATTGTAGTCAGGTGTTGCCCCTCTTTTGCCAAAGGGAGAAACCCCCATTGTAGGCAGGTAGGTTTCCCCCCTTTTTTGTAGTCAGGTAGTTTTCCCTCTGTTGCCCGGTTTGGGCCCCCCCCTTGTTTGCCAGGAAAATTTCCCCCCCTTTTTGTATTTAGGGGAAAAACCCCCCTCTTTGCAGGTAGACCCCCCTTTTTAGCCAGGTAGACCCCCCCCGTAGCCCCGGTAGAGGCCCCCTTTATTTGGAAACCAGGTAGATGGCCCCTAAAAACTAATAAAAAAAAAAAAATAAAAGTCATCACTCACCAAGGGGGTTTCCTGCAGTGCGCCCCTCCCCGGACGATCTTTCCCCAGCGAAGCAGGGGAGTGAGTGCGGGTCACTTCCCCCGCCCCCGTGACCTGTTGTACGGGGGCACCCGGGGCCGGTTTTTGGGGGAAAAAGGGGGGAGGAGGGAGTCCGAAACCCCCCTGCCCCCTTTGCCAGTGACACGCACCCGGGGCGGGGTGGGCGGCCCTTTTTCGGCCCCTTCCCCCGCCTTTGGAGAGGGGCCCGGCCCCGGGGGGCAAAAAAGGTTTGCGCCGGGCCCGCCCCTACTCTTTTTCGCCGCCGGGGAAAATTTTAAAAGGCCCCCCGCCGTCTTTCAGGGGGGCGGGAGGAAAGGGCCCTCCCCCGGGGGGGGGGGGGGGGGGACCCCAAAAAAACCCGGGGCCCCCCCGCCAAAAAACCCGGGGGGAGTTTTGGAAAATGGGTTAAAAATACTGTTTCCCCCCTCATCAGTCATTGCTCTTTAAGGTGATCTGCAACAGGATTTCCCAAAAACTTTTTGCCCCCAAAGTTTTTCCCGGGAATTTTTTTTGTTTAAAATTTCTTCCCGTTCTGTGAGACATTTTCCTTACATAAAAATGATTTCTCCTCTGTTATAATTACTGTTTGGGGTTTTTACACCCCGGGGTTTGTTTAGGGGTTTTGTGTTCCTTTTTTTTGCAAAAAAGAAGAAATAAAAATCATCAGGCAGGAAAATTTTCGGGCATTTTTGGCGGCCCCTCACCCCCTCGCAGGGTTTTGGGGTGGTCGTTTCCAGGCAGTACCCTGACTGAAAACCGCTTTATCCCATTAACTTTACTTTCTAATAATAAAAAGTGGCCCCCAGTGGGAAAAATGGGGGACAAATGTTGTTTAACCTATAGCCTGGAGTAACCCCCCCGGGGAAAGTGTTTTGGGCCCCCCGACCCTGCAGGGAAGGGGGCGAAAAAACCCTCCCGGAGAAAAGTGTTATCTGGGAGCCGCCCTGGTGAGCAGAAAGCAATATACACCCCATCCCACCAAAGTCACCCCAAATACACCGACCTCTATTGGGGAAAAAGGGAAATTTTAAAGGCCCGGGACAATCGGTTTTGAAATTTTTCGGGGGCCCGGAATATAAAATGGGGGTCAGTAATCTGCCCGCAAATGAAAGATAAAAAATTAAAAGCCCCCCAAAATCCCCTTTCATAATCCCATTCAGGCCCAAAGGCTGGCCCATAGGGGAAACCCCAGTGGCTCCTAAGCATGGAGGGCCCCCGAAACATGGCAAGGGGTAAGGTTTTTTTCAGGGGGAAAAGGTAGATAATGAGAGGCAGAAAAAATGGGAAACTGTGAGTGGGGCCAAAAAACCCCTCCCCTGGTTAAAATCAAGGTCTCCCCCCTGGGTGGGCTTCAAGAATCAGTTTTACTGGGGGGCCAAGTTTTTCCTCCACTGGTGGACCCCGGGGAACTATCTCCACTGGTTTGGGGCCCTTTTGGAAAACAACACCCCCACGGTGGGTTCCCCTGAAATTTAAATCCACTAGTGAACCCCAAAAATCAACCCCCACTGGTTTGGGCCCAAGAATCAACTCCACTGGTGGGCCCCAGAAACAACTCCAGGTGGGCCCAGAATTTAACCTCCCTGGTGGGCCCCGAAAAATCAAACCCCCACTGGTGGGGCCCCAAAAATCACCTCCTGGTGGGCCCCAAAAATCAACCCCCAATGGGGGGGGCCCCATTTTAATTTTAACCCCCACTGGGGGCCCCAAAAATTTAAATCCCTGGTGGGCCCCAAAGGTTGGGGGAAACAAATCAAAGGTGGCCCCAAAACCCTTTTCAAAACTCCACTGGTGGGTTCCCCCGAATCATTCCCCTGGGGGGGCCCCCAAAACAACCCCACTGGTGGGCCCCCAGAAACAACCTCCACTGGTGGACCCAGAAACAAATCCACTGGTGGACCCCCAGAAAATTGGGGGGAAAACCCCCACTGGGGGGAACCCCCGCAGGGGGAATTAAATTCCCTGGTGGGCCCCAAAAATTAAAACCATGGTGGGCCCAAGAAAAAAACCCCCAATGGTGGGCCCCAATAACCCCCTCTCCTGGTGGGCCCCCCCCCCAATTGGAAAAAAAACTTTCCCCTGGTTGGCCCCAAAAATCACCCCCCACCCGGTGGACCCAAAAATTTTTTTCCCTGGGGGCCCCCAAAAAATCCCCTCCACTGGTGGTCCCCAAGGGAAACATCTCCACTTTTGGGAAATTGGTCCCCAAAAATCATCTCCCCTGGGGGCCCAAGAATCACTCCACTGGTGGCCCAAAAATCACTCCACTGGTGGCTCCAAAGGAAACGGGCTCCACTGGTGGCTCCAAAAAAATCACTCCATGGGGGGCCCCCCAGGGGGCCCCCAAAGTCCCCAACCCCTGTCCACATTTTCGAAAATTAAACCCCAAATTGCCAATGCTTTTTCCCTTTCTTTTCCCGGAGAAACCCCCAAAAAAAAGGGCTAAAAAATTTTGGTTTTGGGTTTTGGGGAAAACCCCACCCCCAAAATTTTTTTTTTTTCTGGTTTGAATTGGTTTTTTTTACCCCCCGCCGCCCCCCGTTTGCATTGTCCTCCCAAATCCTTCCATCTGGGATCATTTTGGTCCCCCAAAACATTCAGGTAATTCCCAAAAAGGTTGTAAGTTTATGGAGAACAAGGCCATGGGGAACGGGAAAAAATGAGGGGAAAAAGGTACATTAAATCATTTAGAGCCCTTTAAAAAAACCAAAAAAAAAATTTTGATTTTTGGGATTATGTTTAGGGGTTAGGGCTGGATTTAGAGTTTTAAAAAGGGGAAATCTTTTACAACCCCTGGGTTAGCTTAAACATGGGGGGGAAGGTAAATAAAGAAATTTACCCCTATAATTGCTTTTTTGATTTTGCTTCCGTTCAAATCAGAGCAGTTTTAAACTCCTGCTTGTGTACACAAAACCTCCCCCGGTTTCCAACCCCCTCTCTTGCTTTTTTCGCCCCGGCCCGGATGTTTTGGGGTTTTCCTTTCCCGGGAGTGTCTTATTAGCCCGACAGGAGTCATTTTGTTTATTAGGGGAAAACTGAACCCTTTTTTAGCATTTAGCCTTTTGGGTCTGTGTTGAGGGCCCTTCCTCACCAAAGTCTTTCTACCCGGTTTAGCTGGAATTTGCAGAGGGAAATTTTAGCCCCTGCTGTAGTAAATACCAACAGCCCAAAAAGGGGGGTGGGAAGCCCCCCGGGGAAGGCTTGGGGGGAAATTTTTCCCCAAACCTGAACAGGAAGTGGGAGGGTGAGCCCCCCCGGAAAAGCCTTTTTGGAAAAGCCCAAAAGCCGGAAAAAAGGAAGTGGAAGCCCAAAGCCCGAAAAAAAATAACTCGCAACCCCCTTTAAAAAAGGGAAATGGGAAACCTGAAGCTGTAGAACCACCCACAGCTGAACAGGAAGTGGGGGGGTGGGGGCCTTTTTGGGAAATTTTCCCACGCTTGAAAAGGGGGTGGGAACCCGAAGCTGTTTGAACTTCCCCCAAACTTGAACAGGAAAATGGAAAACCCGAGGCTTTTAGAATACCCATAGGAAATGGGAAACCTGAAGCTGTAGAACCGCAAAAGTGAAAGAAAAGGGGGGTGTAAAGCCCTTAAAAACCTTCCCACCCCGCCTGAATCTGTAAGGGAAACCCAAACCCAAAACCCTGAACAGGGAAAATGGGAGCTAAAGCTGTTTGAACCCCCCCCAGCCTGAATCTGTAGAAAAACCACACCCCTGAACAGGGAAAGGGAAAACTTTTGGGTCTGTGAACCCCCCCAACCCCTGAACAGGAAGGGGGAGCCTAAAGCTGTAGAACTAACCACAGCCTGAACAGGGAGCGGGAGTCTGAAGCCATAGAACAACCCATAGCCTGGACAGGAGGTTGGAGCCTGAAGCTATAGAACCACCCACAGTCTGAACATGGAGTGGGAGTCTGAAGCTGTAGAACCACCCATAACATGGAGAAGAGGTGGGAGTCTGAAGATCTAGAACCACCCACAGCCTGAACAGGAAGCAAAAGTCTGAAGCTTTAGAACCACCCTCAGTCTGAACAGGAAGTAGGAGTCTGAAGCTGACTGTGAAGTGTAGTTTCTTTTAAGTCTTATTTAACTGACTACCAAAAATTTACTCAAAGCCAAGACATGTAAAAAAAAAAAAGTTGTATTGAATAACAAAGACAAAGACAGAAGCGGCAGGAAATGCCATATCCTTGACATTCTGCACCTGACAGACCCGCATGCTGCAGATTCCACAACCCTGACCTTGATAAATACACTTCTTGCACGTAAAAGAGATAAAAAAAATGTAACAAATCAAAAATAACCCAAAATAAAAGTCCTTGATGCCCGGGGTTCTTCATCAGTTTCTGGTGTGGCCGCCCTGCAGGGTGATGATCAGTGACAGCAACCAGACTTCAGCAACTTTTACCCACGACAACAGTAAATTGACCCGCCGAAAGTTGGCAAGGCCGTAATAATTTTTGAGCACCACGGGAAACCCTCTCTGATTGATTGTGTGGCCTCAGCAGGACTTTGTCAACAATGGAAGTTTTGACGACTGCAGTTGTAACTCTGGGACACAACACCTCAACCAAGATAAGCTGCTAATAAACCAACGGTTAGGAATCTGAGTTCCCCAGAACCTTTCTGATAACTAAAAAATACAAGAGGAAACAAGATCTAGGTTACATCCAAGAAGACCTCCCATGGTGCAAAGAGGAGGCCATACATAGGACAATACGGAGGTTTTCCATTAGGAGGCCACACATAGGACAACTGCTTCAAGTGAAGACCTTGACTATGGAGAGATATAAAGAACTGGCAATATCAAACAAAGAAGGGTGTATCAAGGTTTGGGTGGAGGAGGGAGGAGTTTTGACCTGGAGCATAAAAAGAAAAGCGTGAGGTTTGACCGTAGAAGGACAAGCGTGAGGTTTGACCGTAGAAGGACAAGCGTGAGGTTTGACCGTAGAAGGACAAGCGTGAGGTTTGACCGTAGAAGGACAAGCGTGAGGTTTGACCGTAGAAGGACAAGCGTGAGGTTTGACCGTAGAAGGACAAGCGTGAGGTTTGACCGTAGAAGGACAAGCGTGAGGTTTGACCGTAGAAGGACAAGCGTGAGGTTTTACCGTAGAAGGTCAAGCGTGAGGTTTCACCGTAGAAGGTCAAGCGTGAGGTTTCACCGTAGAAGGACAAGTGTGAGGTTTCACCGTAGAAGGACAAGTGTGAGGTTTCACCGTAGAAGGACAAGTGTGAGGTTTCACCGTAGAAGGACAAGCGTGAGGTTTCACCATAGAAGGACAAGCGTGAGGTTTCACCATAGAAGGTCAAGTGTGAGGTTTTACCGTAGAAGGACAAGTGTGAGGTTTTACCGTAGAAGGACAAGCGTGAGGGTTTACCATAGGACAAGCATGAGGTTTAACCGTAGGAGGACAAGCATGAGGTTTTACCGTAGAAGGATTAGTTTGAGGTTTAACCATAGAAGGACAAGTTTGAGGTTTGACCATAGAAGGACAAGTGTGAGGTTTCACCGCAGAAGGACAAGCGTGAGGTTTTACCGTAGAAGGACAAGCGTGAGGTTTCACCGTAGAAGGACAAGTGTGAGGTTTCACCGTAGAAGAACAAGTGGGAGGTTTCACCGTAGAAGGACAAGTGTGAGGTTTTACCGTAGAAGGACAAGTGTGAGGTTTTACAGTAGAAGGATAAGTTTGAGGCTTTCCCTCTGAAGGACAAAATGTGAGGTTTTTTACCTTGAAAGACAAGTGTGAGGTTTTACCTAAGAAAGAAAAGTGTTTTTGCTTAGTTGCAAAAGTGTGAGGTTTTCATTTAGGAGGACAAGGGAGAAGTTTTCGCTTAGGAGGACACGTCCTTCTGGGGGGAGAACCTCACTATGTGAGTGGAACATCTACTCAAATACCTGTAGCACACAGAAATGTGACCATACATAGATTTGCAATGACCCCCACATCTTCCACCAGTCCTGACAAAGAGAGTAAAGTCAAACCTACCTGTTGCATCTTTTCCAAATCAAGGCTGGGTCTGCTGTTTTTGTCTCCATAGCCCTGTCTGTGTCTTTTACATGGCATTCCTTGGTCAAAAGTGGAGGCCATACTAGTGAAAATAAGAGGCCGGGAGGCTGGGTTCCGATTTAAGGGTTGTAGTCTCTTGGGAGGGGAGGCACTAAACAGGACAGGGCTCGAGCTTCCATGCAAACCGTCGGCCTGCTCAACAGGCCTGAAGGACATGGCGCACAAGTGTTTGACCTCCTCGTCGCTGGACGACGTGTTGTCACTATGGCAGCTCAGGCGGCTGACCTGAGACCACTTGCGTTTTTCCGCAGCAAATTCCCTGCTGATTCGTTCCAGCTCCTCTTCCGAGCTGTGCCGGTCCAGGCCGGAATGGAAGAAGGATCGCACTTTGCAGCACTGGTTACCTTGGTTCTGCAACTGGTTGGTGGCCAATGGGGTCAGGACACAATTTCGTCTTCTCTCTGTCAGGAAGAAACAAAAAACATGGAGCTCAGAGGACTCGGCGACTGGGCAAGCTCCTTAAATCAATAGCCCTAGGCCAAGCATCTTCATGCCCGTGTATATGTGTAAGGGATGGAGTAATCTGGATTCTGTTCCTGTTCAATTAGGCCACCACCCCCTCTCCACCAACTATAGAAACTTCATTTAAAGGGGTTGTCCCTTCGACCTATTGGTAAATATGGGTATCATAGGGGGAATTTCTTCACTTCAGAACCACATTCTATTTGCAAGAATGATTGGACGACTCTTGTCCATGACAGCCATTCATTTGCAGCCCATGCATAGAAAGGGAGGTTTTTCTGGAAAAAAGCAAATATTTTTCTCAAATCTCAAACAGACCTTGTACATTTGATCTTTGGACATTGTTGGGAAGGGGTAATAAGCAAAGGGGGGCTCTATTTGCTCTAATGGCCCAATTAGTCAGAGCAGAGTTTACACGCACCCGGTCCCTCCACCTTAACCACTAAAGTAAAGAGTGCAATTTCCCACCATGTTTTTGGTTGAAACGAAAAGCCACAGCTGCCGGATTCCAAAATAGTCAAAAAGTCATCTAATTGGGGCCCAATTTTCCTTGTGTCCCTGGAACCATCCCGAGAAGCAGTAAAAAGGCTGAGGCCTATGCGACATTGTAACAAAATGGGTATCTCTGAGGGATTGGATGGAATGGAGGTGGGGCTTGTGCAACATTGTAACATTTCTAAGGGTTTAGATGTAATGGGGTGGGGCTTGTGCAATATTGTAACATTTCTAAGGGTTTACATGGAATGGGGGTGGGGCTTGTGCAACATTGTAACATTTCTAACGGTTTCGATGGAAAGGGGGTGGGGCATGTGCAACATTGTAACATTTCTAAGGGCTTCGATGGAATGCGGGTGGGGCTTGTGCAACATTGTAACATTTCTAAGCGTTTCGATGGAATGGGAGTGGAGCTTATGCAACATTGTAACATTTCTAAGGGTTTAGATGGAATGGGGGTGGGGCTTGTTCAACATTGTAAAATTTATAATGGTTTAGATGGAATGGGGGTGGGGCTTGTGCAACATTGTAACATGTCTGAAGGTTTAGATGGAATGGGGGGGGGCTTTTGCAAAATTTCTATAGGTTTGGATGGAATGGGGGTGGGGCTTATGCAACATTGTAACAAAACAGATACTTTTTAGGCTTTGGATGGAACGGGGCGGGGCTTAAAATCTGTCTGATAATTGGGAACAACAGATTTTAAATAAACAAGTCCTTCTGTCTAGGTCTTTCAAGCTCTAAAGGACCAGTGATGCGACACCATCTCCAGCCACTCACCTTTGTCAATCTGTGCAAGTTCCTGATTTTCTCCTTCAGAATCGTCACTGTCGTCTTCATCGCTCGGGGGGTACGAAATCTGAAAGATCAGAAATTTACTAAATATTATTAAGAAACAAGTCAACGGAGAAGACCCTCTGTGGGCTGTATACACCCACTGTAACAAACCCTCAGCTGTGAGAAGCATTAGGTCCGAGAAGGTTTTCTGCCTTAAGAATATTTCCATTCACTGACAGCAAGCGCTGAAAAGAACAAAAGTATAGAAGAAACTTGCAGAATTTTACATGACTCAGTAATGAATCTTTTTCAGGGTACGTTCCCACAGGAAGGATCTGGTGCAGTTTTTCTTGCGGATTTTGCTGCAGATCAGTTGTGGATTTGGGTGAGGATTTTGTCACAAATCCAGTTGCAGATTTATTTGCGGATTTTACTGTGGATTTTTATACATTGATGTCAATCAAAGCAGCACAATCTACAGATAACACTTTTCTGTGGATCTTGACGGCTCTTATTGAAGTCAATGTAGAACCCACAGTAAAATATGCGGTAAATCTGCAACTGATCCACATCAAAATCCGCAGCAGATCTGCCCCGTGTAACGTACCCATAAACATAACACCACAGAACTTTCTTAAGAAACAAATTCTAATTTCAATATGGAAACCATCAGCAAGCAGGTGAACTGATGTTGACAGATCCTATTCTCTCATGTGTTTCTGTTTACTGCTTTGATGGATTTATATCTCCCCAGTATCTATATATAGATATATATATATTTAGTACGGACACCGAATACCTGGATCAGGTTGTATCATAATTATCAAGACTACAATGGGCTTTAAGGGCTCAATAATCCAAATGGACCCAAAGCCCATTCACAATAGAGGCGCCGTTATGCAATAAGCAATAATACAAGATCCATTAACAGCAGCTGGCCTGCTTACTGATGGTTTCCATGCAGACTTTTTAGGGGTACCATCATACAATAAGCAATAATACAAGATCCATTAACAGCAGCTGGCCTGCTTACTGATGGTTTCCATGCAGACTTTTTAGGGGTACCATCATACAATAAGCAATAATACAAGATCCATTAACAGCAGCTGGCCTGCTTACTGATGGTTTCCATGCAGACTTTTTAGGGGTACCATCATACAATAAGCAATAATACAAGATCCATTAACAGCAGCTGGCCTGCTTACTGATGGTTTCCATGCAGACTTTTTAGGGGTACCATCATACAAGAAGCAATAATACAGGATCCATTAACAGCAGCTGGCCTGCTTACTGATGGTTTCCATGCAGACTTTTTAGGGGTACCATCATACAAGAAGCAATAATACAGGATGCATTAACAGCAGCTGGCCTGCTTACTGATGGTTTCCATGCAGACTTTTTAGGGGTACCATCATACAATAAGCAATAATACAAGATCCATTAACAGAAGCTGGCCTGCTTACTGATGGTTTCCATGCAGACTTTTTAGGGGTACCATCATACAATAAGCAATAATACAAGATCCATTAACAGCAGCTGGCCTGCTTACTGATGGTTTCCTTGTAGACTTTTCTACACTGTAGCGAAAAAACAGCAAAAAAAGTACTAAAAACACATTATGATGATGTCGGATTTCTGTTTTCTGATGATAGGGAATATTTATCATCGCTTTAAATGTGGAATCTCGCGCCAGAGGCTGCGGCCGCGCGCCGCTCGGTTCTAAGGATGTTGACAATCAGATTTCCTAGATACTCCAAACAGATTAATAGAAGACTTATTGAGCAGAATGTTCCTGGAAAGTTTTCTGACCCATAAAAACCCGCCATAAACTGGAATCTGGAAGCGCGCCCTGTCACCGCTGCCAAAACCTCCAAGCCCCACAGCCACCTACAAGAGGAAAACGGTGCGCCCCTCCAAGACAGAACCGGCGGCGACCGGATCCCTCCAGAACCAATGCCAGAAAGTGAGACAGTGGTGACGTAACTAATGTACAGTAAAAGTATACTGGGGAGGAGGGGTAAATATAGCGCCCTCCATAGTTATAGTACAAGCCCTCCACCCTCCAAACCCAAAAACAGCATAGTTACAGGGTCTGGCTGGTTCTTTTTCTATCCAATCATTAATCTGGGAAAGCTGGGTGACAAATACTATGGCCGATATCACAGCCCCCCTGAGGTTCATACACGCAGCTTTCCTTAAATACTGAATAAATCAGGTAACCCAGTGTCCCCCCAATCTAAGTATTAGACAATATATGTCATGCAGGAGTCTGGGAAAGCTGGGTGACAAATACTATGGCTTCCATCATAGCCCCCCCTGAGGTTTATACACTCAGCTTTCCTCAGGTAACTCATTGCCCTCCCCCCTCCCCATCTAAGTATTAGACAGTATATGTCATGCAGGAGTCTGGGACAGCTGGGTGGAAATTACTCTGACCCCCAATTAGAGCTCACACTTTGGTTTTCACTCCACTTGTTCAGTAATATACAGTATATCACCCTGCTCCGGCACTAATGCAGATCTTCCATGCAGGAGACTGGGAAAGCTGGGTGACAACTACTCTGACCCCAATTACAGCTCCTACAGTGGATTTCACCAGTCAAGTTATCCAGTGATATAACCGAGTATTAAAGGAGGTATGCCATTCAGGAGACTGGGAAAGCTGGATGGCAACTATTAGGACCCCAATTACAGCTCCCACTTTGGTTTTCACTCAGCTTTCCAGAGAGGCAATGTATGTTGTAATACATATTTCCCAACAAATGCAGATCTTCTGAAGCAGGAGTCTAGGAAAGCTGGGTGACAACTAGAAAGGATTGCACGCGCTTTCATTGGATCCTGAAGAACAGATGTATCACATTATTCAGGATTCGAAGAAAGCTGGGTGACAACTGCTAAGACTCCAATTACAGCTGCACGAACAAATCCAACTATCAGGAAAACATAGCTCGTTACTCTAGTCAGACTAGGACTGGCCCCCAGGGGAGCTGGGGAAACACACAGCAGACCCCGGAGCAGGGCAGGGCTGGGGCCGCTAGTTAGGGAGCAAGGCAAAGAAAGAGAAGCAGAAAGCAAGAGGCAAGTTCAGCCAAATATAATAGCTGTAGGGTGGGCCCAAGAATCAACTCCACTGGTGGTCCCCAAGAATTATCTCCACTGGTGGCCCTAAGAATCAACATCGCTGTTGAGCCCCAAGAATCATCTCCACTGGTGGGTCCCAAGATTCAACTCTACTGGTGGCCCCAAGAATCAACTCCACTGGTGGCCCCAAGATTCAACTCTACTGGTGGCCCCAAGAATCAATTCCACTGGTGGGCCCTAAGAATCAATTTCCCTGGTGGGCCCCAAGAATCAGCTCCACTGGTGGCCCCACGAATCAACTCCACTGGTGGCCCCACGAATCAACTCCACTGGGGGGCTCCAACAATCTGTTCTACCAGTAGGCCCCAAGAATCAATTCCACTGGTGGGCCTCAAGAATCAACTCCACTGGTGGGGCCCAAGAATCAACGCCCCTGGTGGCCCAAGAAACAGCTCAACTGGTGGGCCCCAAGAATCAACTCCACTGGTGGGCCCTAAGAATCAACACCACTGGTGGCCCCAAGAATCAACTCCACTGGTGGCTGCAAGAATCAATTCCCCTTGTGGCCCCAAGAATCAATTCCCCTTGTGGCCCCAAGAATCAATTCCCCTTGTGGCCCCAAGAATCAACTCCACTGGTGGCCCAAGAATCAACCCCTGGTGGTGCAAGAATCAATTCCCCTTGTGGCCCCAAGAATCAACTCCACTGGTGGGCCCAAAGAATCATCTCCACTGGTGGCCCCGAGAATCAACTCCACTGGTGGGCGGCAAGAACCAACTCCACTGGTGGGCACCAAGAATCAACTCCACTGGTGGGCCCAAGAATCAATTCGACTGGTGGCTGCAAGAATCAATTCCCTTGTGGCCCAAGAATCAACTCCACTGGTGGGCCAAAGAATCATCTCCATGGTGGCCCCGAGAATCAACTCCACTGGTGGGCCAAGAACCAACTCCACTGGTGGGCACCAAGAATCAACTCCACTGGTGGGCCCCAAGAATCATCTACACTGGTGGGCCCCAGTATCTACTCGACTGGTTGGCTCCAAGTATCTACTCCACTGGTGGGCCCTAAGATTCAACTCTACTGGTAGGCCCCAAGAATCATCTCCACTGGTGGGCCCCAAGATTCATCTCTACTGGTAGGCCCAAAGAATCAACTCTACTGGTGGGCCCAAAGAATCAACTCCACTGGTGGGCTCCAAAAATCAGCTCCACTGGTGGCCCCAAGAAAAATTTCCATCGGCGGGCCCCAAGAATCAACTCAACTGGTGGGCCCCAAGAACTATATCCAGTATTGGGCTCTTTGAACCCCAGTCAGACACGGACTCCAGTACAACTTCAAATTTGGGAGTTTGGGAAAGCTGGGCGACAACTACAACGGACACAAAATTGGTTTTCACTCAGGTCTCCTTGACTGCTAGAGAAAAGATTAAGTTACTCAGTGACACGAAGCGTAGAATGCAGCTGCCAATCAGAAGTCTAGAAAAGTAGAGTGGTAATGCCTATTTGTTCTAACAGCAGTCATTTTGGTTATCATAGAGCAAAAAAGTTGATTCTTGGGGCCACCAATAGGGTTGTTTCTTGGGCTCCAAAAAGGGAGATGATTCTTGGGGGCCACCAGTTGAGTTGATTCTTGGAGTAACCAGTGCAGGTGATTCTTGGGGCCCACCAGTTGAGATGATTCTTGGACCCCACCAGTGGAGATGATTCTTGGTTCTTGGGCCCCACCATTGGAGTTGATTCTTGGGGCCCACCAGTGGAGTTGATTCTTGGGGCCACCAGTGGAGGTGATTCTTGGGGTCCACCAGTTGAGTTGATTCTTGGGATCCAAAAGTGGAGATGATTCTTGGGGCCACCAGTGGAGTTGATTGTTGGGGCCCACCAGTGGAGTTGATTCTATGGGGCCCACAGTGGAGATGATTCTTGGGTACTTGGGCCCCACAGTGGAGTGATTCTTGGGGCCCACCAGTGGAGTTGATTCTTGGGGCCCACAGTGGAGTCGATTCTTGGGCCACCAGTGGAGATGATTCTTGGGCCCCACCAGTAGAGTTGATTCTTGGGCCCCACCAGTGGAGTTGATTCTTGGGGCCCACCAGTGGAGGTGATTCTTGGGGCCACCAGTGGATGTGATTCTTGGGGCCACCAGTGGAGATGATTCCTGAAGCCAACAGTAGAGATGAGTCTTGGGTCCAACAGGGGAGGTGATTCTTGGGGCCACCAGTGGAGTTGATTTTGGGGCCCACCAGTGGAGTTGATTCTTGGGGCCCACCAGTGGAGATGATTCTTGGGCCCCACCAGTGGAGTTGATTCTTGGGGTCTAGCAGTGGACATGATTCTTGGGAGCCACCAGTGGAGTTGATTCTTGGGGCCGCCAGTGGACATGATTCTTGGGGCCGCCAGTGGAGATGATTCTTGGAGCCAACAGTGGAGATGATTCTTGGGGCCCATCAGGGGAGTTGATTCTTGGGGCCCACCAGTGGAGTTGATTCCTGGAGCCACCAGTGCAGCTACTGCACATGACTCTTGCTTTTCACCTTTCTTTCTCTTTCTCTGCCTTTCTCCCTGAAAGAAGCCCCAGGAGCCCACCACTCACAAGTTCTTACCAGGTGTTTCCAGAGCTCCCCTGTTGTTCAATCCAAGGCTATATAGAATGAGCTAAGATGGTACAAACATTGGTGCCCCCAACGACCCCCTGTGTCCAACCCGTCACATTCCAGTCACCATCAGTCCAATTACAGCTGCAGTGAGTTCTGTAGATTTGGAGCTCCTACTTCCCTTTTCAGTATTCTTTGTACACACAACAGGGGCGTGTCAATTTATGCATCCCCCAACACCTCTGTTACAACCCTTGTCTTAACCTGTTAGAGACAATTCCAAATTATGATGAATTCTGTCCAAGTTTAAAAGGATATGGAGGATTTCTGAATGCATTATAACCTCAGCCAGAATCAGTAGAGGTCCAGGACCAGTGACCCCCACCCCAGCATTGCTGCCGCAGGCGCTGGCCTCCGCTTATGCTTACAATCCCTCTCCCCTGGTGCATCGCTTCTACAGTGCCGGACCAGTCCAACTGGTATGGAGTGAACGTTCTGGCAGGTGATGGCGGTGACCCTTTCGCCTTGTCCCACGAGTGTATAAACAGGAAAACTGCTTCATAAGAAATTCAGAGCAACTTCAGCCCCGGCCAAGAAACTCTGCGACTTCCCAGAGCCGCTCCCTGGACTTCAATTTTATTAGAAATCTGGATTTTTCATTCAAAAAACATAATACTCGAGCTACCGCACCTCGGATCAGTATGTCGCCTGCTGGGCAGTGGCGTCTGTGATGAATTACTTAGAGAATAAAGTATTCTCAACAGAGATAAAGCCATGCTGAGAGTTGTAGTTCTACAGCGGGAGGCCTGAAACACCTAAAAGGGGAAATACAGAGACTTCTCCACCCCAGGATCAGCTGCGTCCCTGGAACCGGGCCAACATTCAGATCTAGCTGCAGAGGATGCGGCGCATTACAGGACTGTCCCCCCCCCGCCCCCCCACTACTACAGGAAAGAGAACGAGGAGTATTACATAACTCACATCACACAGGGGTTAAAGGCACAGTCACTCCACAGGCTGGATGCAGCTGTAACAAACCCTCAGCTTTCAGTTTCTCATGATAAACCAAGACCGTTCCTATTCACTGACAGCAAGCAGAGATCTTGAAAGTGGTGTGCAGGGCTGTGGAGTCGTCATAAATGGGCCGACTCCAAACCCCCAAAAAATATTTTAATAAGTTGGTCCAGTTAGTTTGATACAGTGCATAGAGCAATTTTATGTCATCTTACCGATCTTATACATAAATGTGACTTGCAACTATTTAGCATCTGCTTAGTTCTGCAGATTCTTTCCTGTAACTGCATTGTTACTGTTTTGCTCCTGAAAATAAAAATGTTAATATTTATGTTTTGTTAGTATTTGGGAAACCCCTTTTTGGTTTTCAGCTCTGCCTGAATCCTTCTGGACTTGGATGAGATTCAAGCAGGTCTTGACCAAAATCTGATCCCAGGTCTCTTCTACACATTTAAAAGATCAAAACATTGTTACCCTTTTGCTTGTCAGTGTCTGTTCTACCCAAATAGCTTGATTATGTATTTATAACGTGAATAAACAGCCGAATGTGACCATTTTACTACAGTAAAGTTATCACTTAAACATGCGCCGTGTATGAGGGAGTCAGGAGTCGGAGGTTCGGGATATTGAGGAGTCGGAGTCGGGGCTTTGGCTTGCTGACTCCACAGCCCTGGTTCTGAGGAATGTATGGTACCTTCTTGTACATAGGGGCAGTATTATAGTAGTTATATTCTTGTACATAGGGGCAGTATTAGTAGTTATATTCTTGTAATAGAGGGGAGTATTTGTAGTTATATTTTTTTACATAGGAGCAGTATTATAGTAGTTATATTTTTTTACATAGGGAGCAGTATTATAGTAGTTATATTCTTGTACATAGGGGGCAGTATTATAGTAGTTATATTCTTGTACATAGGGGGCAGTATTATTGTAGTTATATTCTTGTACATAGGGAGCAGTATTATAGTAGTTATATTCTTGTACACAGGGGCAGTATTATAGTAGTTATATTCCTGTACATAGGGCGCAGTATTATAGTAGTTATATTCTGTATAAAGGGGCAGTATTATAGTAGTTATATTCTTGTACATCGGAGCAGTATTATAGTAGTTATATTCCTGTACACACGGGGCAGTATTATAGTAGTTATATTCTTGTACTAGGGGCAGTATTATAGCAGTTTATATTCTTGTCATAGGGCAGTATTATAGT
>JAODAL010036450.1:0-41671 GCA_025379985.1 Phyllomedusa bahiana
GTCGGCCCAAAATGCGAAGGAGAAGGGGAGGTGGGCTCTGGGGGTGCTGGTGGTACGGGGGCGAGGTGGAGCTGAAGCGGGGCTGATCCCTGTCATGACTCTGAGGGGACATGGGCAGTGAGGAACGCTTGGTGGTGGCGGTGGAGGAGGGTGTGACAGTGGTCGGAGGCCCGGCGTCGATCTGGCCTTTTTTGGCCAAGTGTTCCCTCCATTTCAACTCCTGCATTTGCTGCATGTGACTAGACATGTTGGTGGTGGTTAACCACTTAAGGTTCTTGCCTCTACTTATGCGTTTACGGCAAAGGCGGCATATGACATCGCGGGTGAATCAGAGGCTTGCTCAAAGAAGGCCCAGGCTTGAGAGGCCCTTTGGACCTTTTTGACGGCGATAAGGAGGAGCGGGGTTTGCGCTGACCGTGGCTGGTGGAATCATTCAGCGACTTCTGCGACCGCCCTCTCCCTTTTTGTGGCGGGACCCGTATTGACACTACCCCATCCATCTTCCTCCAAATTCTGCGGAAAAGACCAGGATGGATCCGCAATGTCGTCATCATCATCAACACAGGTGACTTGGTCGTCCTGACTTTCTGCATCCAGAAGCTGCGGGCTACAAGCAAGGGGCATGCAAGGCGTTGCCGACCGCCCGGGATTTTTGCCGATTGACGTCATCCTTCACCTCCTCTTATGGCATCAGTAACTGGACGTCAGAGCAGACTAAATCATCCTCTGGATCTTTTAACATGCCTTCTGCCCCCAACCGCATTTTGTCATCAAAGAGGTCTTCAGACAATGGATTATCCACAGTGGTGGGTACACGAGTTGAAAATTTGGGCTGCTTCATGTTGGACGGATGCTGATGATGCTGATGACGACATTTGTGGCCGTGATGGGAGGAGAGGAGGTAAGACTGCTGGATGCGGGGTTGCATTAACCACTGAAGGACAGATTGGCGACAATGTTCGTTAATTGGATTCACGGGGCCCCTGACCAGCGATGACAGGGCCCGACGGTCCTGCAACTGACGATTTCCCCTGGCATGTCGTGTTGTCGCCAACTGGAAGGAGCACCTTCTCCGTACCTCTACCCCCATGTTCTACCCCCCTCTTTGCTCGCTTACCACCTGCAGTTTGCTCCATGTTCAGAAATATAAACATTTGAGAAGGTATGGAATGTTTTGGAAAGTCTCTATTAAAAGACGGCAAATTTTACAGTATTCTCAAAACCCTCTAATCAAAACAAAATTGCTGGATTCAAATTTAAAATGCAAGGTGTCTATCAACAAAATCTGGACTGGGGCAAAAGTGCAAAAAACACGTATCTGTTATGTTTTCGTAATACACGGGATTTTTTGCACCTTTCAATTCACCTGTGGTGACTTAAATTGCTGTTTTCAGATTTACGTGCAAGCTGCGTCAATGAACAAAGCTGTAGGGGCGCCAAAGTCAAAAAACACCTACCTGTTATGTTTTAGTATAATACAAGGTATTTTTTTGCACCTTTCAATTCACCTTTGGGGACTATAAAATTGCTGTTGTAAGATTTACGTGCAAGCTGCGTCAATGAACAAAGCTGTAGTGCGCCAAAGTCAAAAAACTCGTATCTGAAATGTATTCGGATAATAAAATGTATTTTTTGCACCTTTCAATTCACCTGTGGTGACTATAAAATTGCTGTTTTAATATTTACGTGCAAGCTGCGTCAATGAACAAAGCTGTAGTGCGCCAAAGTAAAAAAACACGTTCTGTTAGTTTTCGTATAATACCGGTTTTTTTTTTGCACCTTTCAAATTCACCGTGGTGACTTTAAAATTGCTGTTTTCAGATTTACGTGAAGCGCGTCAAGAACAAAGGTAGGCCCCAAAAGTCAAAAAAACGTATCTGTTGGGGTTTTGTATAATGCACGTTTTTTTTGCCCCTTTCTTTTACCTGGGGTTTTAAAAAATTGCTGTTTTGGGATTTAGTGAAGCTGCGTCAATGAACAAAGCTGTAGTCGCCAAATCAAAAAACGTATCTGTTATGTTTTCGTATAATGCACGGTATTTTTTGCCCCTTTCAATTCCCCGGGGGTGACTAAAAAATTTGCTTTTTAAATTTCGGCAGCGCGTCAATGAACAAAGCTGTATGCGCCAAAAGTAAAAAAAAACACGTTCTGAATGTATTCGGATAATAAATGTATTTTTTGCCCCTTTCAATTCACCTGTGGTGACATAAAATTGCTGTTTTATTTTTAAGTGCGGGTGGTATTGAAAAAAGGGGGAATGGGTAAAATTGAAAATGAACACCATCTGAAATGTTACTGAAATAAAAGGGGAGTTTTGTCCCTAACAAAGAGCCCTGCAGTTACTAGAAATGATGTGTATCCTAATATAAGTTCTGGCTGCCCAATATCCAGGAAATATTTCAATAGCAAACTGTTAATAATAAAGATTTTGCAGTGCAATGTCTACACTAAGTCTTGGTGAACTTTATCCAGTGTTCTTTATAGAGCTTGTCTGTGATCGCCCGCGACCCCCGCCCCCCCCCCCCCCCCCGCTCCCCCTGTGACTTTACAGCAGCCGTATTGAGCTCACAAATCCGCCGTGAATAAGGGGCGGGACGGGGGCGAGGCCGGAGCGCGGCGGGGGCGCCGCTCCCGGCCCCATAGACAATGCATTGTTTACGGCGCGTCCGCGCCGTAAATAATGTGCATGTCACTTTCTCCCCCCCCCCCCGCGGCGGAATTGCCGAGCGGGGAGGAGCGACGGATTCCAAAGTTCTCTATGAGAGCAGTGGATTACCGTAATGAGAGGGACGGATTGGCGCCGTACTGAAGCGCAAATCCGACGCAGAGTACGGCGCCAATCCGTGCCCAAATAAGCCGTGTGAACGAGGCCTAAGGATCACAACTAACAGTAGAGGTTTCTCTGTGCAGAAATAGAATAATTTCGCTGAGCTGTTTGTCCACAGGCGGAGCGCACCTCCTACTCCTATGAGACGCTGAGAGACACTGAGGCTGAACAGGAAACGCTGTTCTATGTAAAACGAGGTCATGTGATTTTTCCAGCCAATCGCAACCATACACATCCCAGTCATGACGTCGCACACACATCTCACCCTGCTCTATTCTGTAATCTGATTTGCTGGCCGCCAAAATTACAGGAAGCGCCGAAAATGGCGCGATCTTAATAGATGATGCATAGATTTTAGCCTTAATTATCGCATGATCTAAAAATTTCGATCACCATAAAATCCTTGCCGATTTCAACTTTTTCGATAATAATCGCTCAACACTAGTTCGGTGAGGCGTCATGGCTGATGTAGTCTGACGCCTAAGGCATTGGTGTGTGGAAATCCTGGCCGATCCCTGCCTGATTCATTTTGACAAAGGTCAGTCGTTCCACATTTCCCGTGGACAAGCGGGTTCTCCATGGGGTAACGATCGCCCCCGCCGCACTGAACACCCGCTCTAATGCCACACTACTGGCCGGGCAGGACATCTTCTCCACTGCAAACTCGGCAAGTTGCGGCCACTCCCAGTTTGGCTGCCCAGTAGTCCAGCGGATCTTCTAACTGGGGTGGCAGAGTGCTGTCCAAGTAGGCCACCACCTATTGGTTCAGGGTTTGCTCCAGGTCTGCTGCTGCTGCTGGCGACTGCCTTCCTCACTAGGCGGGTGAAGGAAGCTGCTCATCAGTGACTCCAGACTTAGGTTGCTTCTGATGGAGCTGGTACTGTTCCTACCCCTCCACCTTCCCCCAGCAGCCGCGGCAGTAGTATGTGAGCACTGAAGAACCCTCCGGTCAGACCTGTCAGAGGAGGGACGATGCCGCACATAGGAAGCGGCCAACTGACTACGGAGGATTTCCCTATAGTATTTGAGTTTGTCCTCCCTCTCAATAGCTGGGAAAAAGGCTCCCATTTTGGACCGGTAGCGAGGGTCCAATAGGGTGGAGAGCCAGAAGTCATCCCTCTGCCGGATGCTGACTATTCGGCTGTCACTAGCCAGGCAAATCAGCATGCTGCAGGCCATCTGCACAAGTGACTCCGAGGGGCTCCCTGCCTCCATCTCCACTGTATACTGCCACGGTGCTTGCGGGTCATCTGCCTCGTCTTCCTCATCTCCATCGACCTCCTCCAGCTGCTCCTGCTCCTCCTCTCTTGTCACCTGGGTAGAAAATCCACTCATTTCACCAGACAATGCTTCTGCTCCAATTTCCTCCTCCTCCTTTTCAGTCCCCACCGGATTCATGTGGCCACGAGATGTAGTCGCCACATCTCCAGTCCCCTGCCCAGACAGATTTTTCAGCATCTGTTTCAGGACATGAAGCAGTGGAATGACGTTATTCATCCCGTAGTCCTGGCGACTGACAAATAACGTGGCCTCCTCGAATGGCCTCAACAAACGGCAGGTGTCACGCATGAGCTGCCACTGGCTGACATCAAAATTACACAGGGGAGTACTCCTGTCCGCCTGTATCAAAAAATCGTTAATGGCTTTTCTCTGATCATACAGTCGGTCCAACATGTGCAGGCTGGAATACCAACGGGTGGAAACATCACATATCAGAGTGTGTTGGGGGAGGCCGTTCTGCCGCTGCAACTTGAGGAGGGTGTTCCTGGCTTTGTAGGAATGGATGAAGTGCATGCACAGTTTCCTGGCCATTTTCAGAATCTTCTGAAGATCGGTGGAAGACTTCAGGAACCTTTTCACAACCAGATTGAACACGTGCGCCATGCAGGGCGCATGGACCATCCCTCCTCGGTGCAGCGCGGACACCATGTTCCTCCCATTGTCCGTCACCATGGTTCCGATTTGCAGTTGGCGCGGAGAAAGCCACACATCGATTTCTTGCTGCATGACGTGGAGCAGTTCCTCCCCTGTGTGACTTCGTTCGCCGAGGCAAGCCAGGTGTAGAACTGCGTGACACCGCTGTGCCCTACACATGTGGTATGATGGAGCAGTACTTGTGGAGGCTGAGATGGTGGTGGTGGTGGAGGAGGAGGAGGCGGACATTGGTGCAGGTGCCGCAGTTTGACAGCGTGGAGGAGAAAGCGCCATCTCCTGTCCAGGTTGTTGTTGTGCCTGGGCAGGAAGCACATTCACCCAGTGGGCCGTAAAGGACATGTACTGGCCCTGACCGTAGTTACAGCTCCAGACGTCCACGCTGCCGTGCATCTTGGAACAAACCGATAAGCTCAAGGACTGGCCCACCTTCTGTTCTACATATTTATGAAGTGCTGGTACTGCCTTTTTGGAAAAGAAATTACGGCTTGGAACTCTCCATCTCGGCTCGGCACAAGCCATTAGTTCTCTGAACGGTGCAGAGTCCACCATTTGGAAAGGGAGGGACTGCAGCACCAACAACTTGGACAGGAGCATGGTCAGCTTCTGCACCTTAGGATGGTTGGACGCATACTGTTTTCTCTTTGCAATCGCCTTGCTGAACGACTGCTGGCACCATGAGTAGCGAGGAGCAGGAGCATCTGAACCGGGAGATGATGTCCAAGAGAAACTGCTCCCTTCTGCAGAGGTGGTGGAGCCTTGACTGGCTGCAATGGCATGCGTGCCACTGGGCGCTGCTGCTGCTGCTGTTGCTGCAGCGGCAGGATGGACCACCACATCTGAGCCACGTTTCTCCCAGGCCACCGGATGGTGACGCTGCATGTGTTGACACAGGGCCATGGTGCCAACGTTAGCTCCCTGGCCACGCTTCACTTTCTGCCTACAGATTCTACATATACCCATATTCGGCTCCTCCGGTGTCTTAGCAAAGAACTGCCACACCGCCGAGTAGCGGATTTTACCGCCAACGTTCCGCAGTGAGTGACTACTATTGCCGCTGCCTCTCTGAGCCCCTGTGCCGCTACTTTCTTGAACCTGCGAAGCAGGTTTTTTACCCCGTGGCCGCTTGGCTCCCGACCTCACACTGCTGCTATCCTGCTGACTCACGGCCACTCAACCCACTTGCTGGCTGCGCCGCTGCCTGACGTGTAAGTTGACGCCCTCTTCTCCTGACGATGATGAAGCACTTGCCTCACCTGGCTCCCAAGTGCGGTCGGCTACATCATCATCTATTTGAGTTTCATTGTCACTGCTGTCCTCATTACCGGTCTTGGTATGCAGAGGCTGACCCCTCACAAAATGACCTCCCATGCCCCTCTCAACATCTATACTTTGCCGCCTACTACAAGAAGCAGGGGATATTGGCCCCATTTCTTCGCTGCCAAGTAGCTGCTGACTGCCCTCCTCAAATTGTTCATCCTCGCTATATAGTGGCGCTGAGCCCAGACCACATAGTAAATCTCTGGCTGAGGGAACCGGATGGGACAGAGGCGGGTTGAGGACAGGTGAGTGCCGCTGACCCGCTCACGGGCCATGCCAACTAAGGGTTGTGTCTGACGTTCCCACCGACTCTTGGCTGGGGTTGTCAGATGTCATCTGGGAGGAAGTGGATGACCTAGTCAACCAATCAAGAACCCTTGGGTTGCTAGTCAGCACACGGCCGCTAGATGACAGCGGCAGTTGTGGCTTCACCGAGTGACCCCTGCTGCGACATCCCCTTGCTGTGCTGCGACCTGGGCCTGGAATGTTTGTGCCTCTGCCACTCGGAGGTGAAGAGCCTGCCACCTCACAGTTTGACAGACTGTTTGTTCTAAAATGTACAGACACTGTTTGATGAAGGTATCTGTATATGATAAATACACACCCTGTATTTGGCTCCAAATGAACCCACTAAGAAGCTTGGGTAACCCTTGGATATAAATTGCGCTCCACAAATGGGCAGGAAAAATTTACTTGTATGTGCCGTTTAAAAACTCTGTGTATTTTACTGAATATAAAAGCACAAACAGGCTTAATTAACCTTCGGATTTGAATTATGCTACAGAAATTCTTCTGTGGCGGTGAAAAACAGAGTTTCTTTTACTGAGTACAACTGCAGAAAAATACTTAGTTAACCCTCGGATGTAAATTGCGCACAAGAATTGAGCAGCCAAAAACTACCTGCTTTGGAGCATGTTACAATGGCGTGTATTTTACGCGACACAACAAGAGGAAAACTTGTAATTAACCTTCGTTTGTGAATTATGCTACAGGAAAAATTAATTTTTTGGCGGTGAAATAAACGTTTTCTTTTAGTCACCACAGCAGCAGAACAACGCTTAAATAACCCCTGGATGTAAATTGCGCAAAAGAAATGAGCAACCAAAAACTACGAGCTTTGTAGCATGTTACAATGGCGTGTTTTTTATGCTACACAACAGAAGGAAAACTTGTAATTAACCTTCACTTGTGAATTATGCTTCAGGAAAAATGTATTTTTTGGCGGTGAAATAAACGTTTTCTTTTAGTCACCACAGCAGCAGAACAATGCTTAATTAACCCCTGGATGTAAATTGCGCAAAAGAATTGAGCAACCAAAAACTACCAGCTTTGTAGCGTGTTACAATGGCGTGTTTTTTACGCTACACAACAAGAGGAAAACTTGTAATTAACCTTCGCTTGTGAATTATGCTACAGGAAAAATGTCTTTTTTGGCGGTGAAATAAACGTTTTCTTTTAGTCACCACAGCAGCAGAACAACGCTTAATTAACCCCTGGATGTAAATTGCGCAAAAGAATTGAGCAGCCAAAAATGAAGTGGTATTTGTATTGTAAAAACGCTGTTTCTTTAAATGAATACAACAGGAACAGGCTTAGATCACCCTTGGATATTCAATGTGCTGTGAGCAGATAGCATTAAAATGTATATGCAGCTGCACTGGACGCACACTGGACTTCAGATCCAATACCCCACAAAATCAGAAATAGAACGTTAAGAGAAGCAGTCTCTGAGACAAGCTGAGACACCCCACAAAAATCGCTGTATAAAAATGAGTTCTTTAGTATCAGCTATCATAAGCAGCCGCGGCAGCACCTTCCCTAATCAGTACAGTGAGAGCGGTATGAGCTCCCAGCGTCGCGCCCGGACTTATATAGTGCGGTGACGTCACAGAATCCTGCCGGTCTCTGATTGGCTTCATCTCTGCACATGTCATGCAGTCTATGCCCTTCTTCCTCCCAGAGTTCAATGCCCTATGTAACGCCATGTGCTCCCATTTTATCAATCAAAAGCACACTTCGTTCACCCGAAGTACCCCAAAGTTCGACTTCATTCAGAACCGAAGTTTTCCTGAAATTCTAAATGAATTCCACTTCGTTAGAATCGATTCGCCCATCTCTACATGTGATATATGTGGTGGCAGCAAGAACATCCCAACAGGGAACATGGAGGTTCAGATGGCAGGGCCGTAGGGGGTGCAGTGGTAGCCAGAGCTACTGTCAGTCATCTATTAACCGTTTCAGGTCTCCATGCAGCTAAATCAAATCGGGCACCCACCCATTACTAGCTCCTATTTTTTAACATATCACTGGGCCCCTTTTTAATTAGGGCCCCTAACAGGAGTGCTGTCCTACTGGCACCTCTGACAGTTACCATGTGCCATTTCCAATACCGGTGTCTTCTTATGTGTCAAAGGGACTTTTGGGATACCTCATGATTAGTGATGAGCGATTGTGTCAACTATCGTTATCGGATCGATAGCCGATATCGTCAATTATCATGCTGATAGTCAATTGTCGATAGCAGATTATTGCCGATGACCAGTAAATTCTTACACCAAAACAGGGGTGGAGAAGCTGGAATTAACATCCACAACAGTAAACTGGATACGTGCTACATCTTAGGCAAGACAATTAGGCAACAAGTCAGAGAAAAAAAGTCGCAGACTATTCACTATCCCCTTCTTGTACCACAGCATGACCTTTAAACCTGCATGACCCACAAATTAAAAAGTGCCAGAAGGCAGTATTATTTGAACCATCATTTTAGTTGAACTGGACATTGACTATCCCTGTCCTGGAACGCAGCATGACCCTTAAACCTGTCTGACCCACAGATTAAAAAGTGACGGAAAAAGGAGTTTTTCAACCACCATTTTAGTATAACTGGACATTGACTATGCCTGTCCTGGACCGCAGCATGACCCCAAAACCCGCAAGACCAACAGATTAAAAAGTGCTGGAAAAAGGAGTCTTTGAACCATCATTTTAGTTGAACTGGACATTAACCACTGAAGAACAGATTGGCAAAGCTGTTCATTACTGAGATTCACAGGGCCCTGACCCAGTGATGACAGGTCTGATGGTCCTGCAACCGAAGATACGCTGGCTTGCGTGTTGTCGCCAGCACTGGAATGAGCACCTTCTCTCGTACCTCTACCTCCATGTCCTACACCCCTCTTTGCTCGCTTATCACCCGCAGTTCTCTCCATGTTCAGAAAGATAAAAATTTAAAAGATATGGAAGAGTTTTTTACAGTCTCTTATTGAAAGACGGCAAATCACAGCTATTCTTAAATCACTCTAATTTCAAACAGCCAACTAGGATTAGAAACAGAATTGTTTCTATCAAATATCTGTGAAATGTGGTCTTGTGGAAGAACCGTAACACACAATCAACAGTGTTCTTCCCTTAGTCCCTGAGATTTACAACTGCCCAGTAGGACTAGCAGTTGATAGTTTTCAACAAACTATCGTACAAATGCACGATTAGCGCCAAACTGAGACGCACTGAGTGAAATAGAAGTATTAATAAGTTATATGGATTAATATGACGGCCTTCGCACCACTGACAACAGGCGTAATTTACTATCAAATATGTATAGCACAATTTGCGTTCAACTGAGCTCTTTGTGGCAAACAGACGTACGGACTTCAATAAAACTATTTAAAAGTTATAGGGATAAGTTATGCCGGTTTTTGGGAACACAGACACACAGTGATTGTAATAGAACTGAAAAAACAGGGACAATTTCAACTCCTATCAGAGGTCTGCTGGCCAAAAAAGTGGTAAAAAACAATGCTTTTTCAATTCAAGATCACAGAATACACTGAGCTTCAAAATATCTTCCTTTCAAATGCCTCTCCTCCTACCGCCCCTCCCCGCAGCCTTCCCTCCCACCCCCCGCAGCTGCACACACTAGTAGATAACCTTAAAACTTTCTCTAACTAAATAAGAAGTGAAATTCTCTAATATAACTCTATTCTAAGCTGTAGGTAGGTGGATGGTTTCTGGTATTAGAAGAGACTATCTCCCAGAGCTGTTAGAGCTGGTTTAAACACAGACAGACACGTCCTGCTGTGAAGTGTGATAGACAGAGAATGAGCTCAAACAGGAAATGCAGTTGCATAGATAAAACGAGGTCACGTTATTTTTGCAGCCAATGAGATCCATATACCGCAAAGTGGTGACGTTGTACATCCTCCTCACCCCCCTCTATCCAAAATGACAAGAAACGCTGAAATTGGCTCAATAGTAATAGATTATCTGTAAGATTTTCACCTAAACTATCGCGTGATTGAAAATTTCCGATAAGCCTAAAAACCGTGCCGACTTAAATTTTTGGCAATAATATCGCTCATCCCTACTCATGATGCATGTCCCCGTAGCGGCTCCTACTGCTGCACCCCCTATAACTTCGCCCCTGCCAGCTGAACCTCCATCTTCCCTGTTGGGATGTTCTTGCTGCCACCACATATATCACATGTACAAAGCTTGCAAGCAGAGGCATAACTTGAAGTTCTTGGGCCCTAGTACAAAAAGTGATATGGGGCTCCCGACTGTTACCATGTGCTACAACCTCAAACAGTCACACTTCAAACTCCACTATGGTTAAAACCAAAGAGCTGTCGAAGGAGACCAGAAACAGAATTGTAGCCCTGCACCAGGCTGGGAAGACTGAGTCTGCAATAGGCAAGCAGCTTGGTCTGAAGAAATCAACTGTGGGAGCAATAATTAGATAATGGAAGACATACAAGACCACTGATAATCTCCCCGTGGGATCAAAATGATCACAAGAGCGGTGAGCAAAAATCCCAGAACCACACGGGAGGACCTAGTGAATAACCTGCAGTGAGCTGGGACCAACGTAACAAAGGCTACCTTCAGTAATACACTACACCGCCAGGGACTCAGATCCTGCAGTGCCAGATGTTTCCCCCTGCTTAACCTCTACCTGACGGACAGTCATAATAATATGGCTCTAAATTTTTATCTTCCTCGCCTTCTGAGAGCCAAAACTTTTAAATTTTTTTAAACATACATAGACACATGAGGGCTTTTATTTTGCAGGACAAGATGTACTTTCTAATGGTGTTATTCATATTAATATACAATATACTGGGTAACGGCAAAAATATTCTAGGTGTGGCATATTGTGAAAAAAAACGCACTTGCGCCATGTTTGAGGGAGTTTTTTTTTATTTAGTTTATTCTTCAATAAATATTAGGTGTTATCTGTATTCTACAGGTTGATACGCATCCGGCAATACCAAACATGTAGGGTCTCCCTTATGTTTTGGTACTGTAAAAAAAATCCAAACATTTTCTATTTTTTAAATTTGCGCCACGGCGTCATTTTGTGCAACCAATAACTTTTTTTGTACTAACACCTACGGACGTCACTGAGGCGGCATTTTTTGTGGGCTGAAGTGCACTTTTTATTGCTAGCAGTTTGGAATGCATGTGACTTTTTTGATCACTTTTATTCCAATTTTTATGCAACGTAAAATGACCAAAAAAACGCAATTTTGGCGCTTGGATTTTTTTTTCTTTTACAGTGTTCAGCGTACGGGATAAATTATGCTATATTTTTATAGATCTGACTTTTTTGGACGTGGCAATACCAAATATGTGTAACTTTTTTATTATTTTATTGTTTTTATTTGTAAAATGGAGAAAGGGGGGTGATTTGAACTTTTAATACTTTTTTTTTGTACTTTAAAAATAGACAATGCATTAGACTGTACAAAGTTGGCAGTTTCCCCACTTCCTGCCTATGGCCAGAAGTGGGGCAAACGGGAACATGGCAGCGATCGGAGCCTTCACAAGGCTTCCCGCTGCCATGTTAGCCCATCGGGACTCAGCAAACTTCTCGCTGATGTCCTGATCGGGCTGAAGAACGTTGCGTGGCACCGTTTTTTAACCGCTCAGACGGGCGACGCCGCCCCTCCCCCCTCCCCGCGCTGAAACCGCCGGGTGCTAGCTGCAATTAGCCGCTAACACCCGGCTGCGCGATCCCGTTTCAAAGCCGCTTACCGGCGCTTTGATGTATTCATACCTCATAGGTCAGTAAGGGGTTAAGCCAGTACATGTCCGGGCCCATCCCAAGTTTGCTAGAGAGCATTTGGATGATCCAAAAGAGTACTGGGAGAATGTCATATGGTCAGGTGAAACCAAAGTAAAATTGTTTGGTAGAAACAGAAATAGATTTCTTTCCATAGGACGTTTACTATGGTGTCTTTTACATTAGTGTTAGAATCATCCTCTTGTCTTTATCCTCCATCTTGTATCTGCCTTTCATTTTGTGTATTCACTTATATAAGAGCATATTAGCCTGCAATATTAGAAACACAGAGATTTCTCCTAATTATATATTTGGAATGTGCAGACCTAAGAAAAACCTGTTATCTGTACTGGCAGCTTGAGAAACACGTAAATGTCTAATACATATCTCATGTGGGCCTCTTTAGAGAGAAAATGTCCAGTTTCATGAAAGGATGTACAGTTTGTTATCTCACTATGGGCGCCTTGAAAGAGTGTCCAATTCTTTATCTTGTCTACTGTGGGCCTCTTTTGAGATAAGAGCAACTGACATACTGCACAAGTTTTATGTTCTTCTATATTTTGTATGACACTAATTGAAAACTACTAATTTATGATATCTGGGCATGTAGCCAGAAAAAAGCCTTAAATACTCAATGCTTTTGTAATAATCTTTAGAATTCATTCACAGACATACAAGCTGTGTGTATGTGTGTTTTCTCCAGGCCTGAATTACTCTTATTAGAAGCTCTACAACATACTACGGGGACTTTTGATGTCCCTATCAAACTTGGCGCCTTATACGTGATGCTCGAGGAAAAGAAAAAAAGAGGTGACCTGCTGACCACCCGGACCATAGAGGAGGACTACGGGAGCTTGTGGAACCATAGATCTACAACAAGTCAGCGCTGACAGGTGAGAGCCTTTATCTTACCAACTGATCTGTGCTTCTAAGTGCTTTTGTTTTCCGTCCCAGTGTAAAGTAAGCACTGTCTCCTTTATAGAAACCTTGAGCTTTTTGCAAGAACCTGATAAGAATAGTATGGTGTATGAGTGTGCTGTTGCTATGTTGCTAAATGGATATTTGGGCTGTAGTTAGTTTAACTCTTGGTGTTTCCCTGTATGTTGTGTTTCTCATTTGGTTTTTGGTTAAATTGACTAGTCATATAAACCAGGGAAGTACGGAACCCTGGAACCCCCTAACTGATCTTTAAAAGTTTCTTTCTTGATAAGACACAGTGTTTTAGAGCATTGAGGATGTCTTAAGGAAGAGAGAGGAAAAAGTATAAGACAGAAGGAAGGGGGAAGGTTTAAGCGTATGACTGCTTAACAGCGTACTGCAGGAATTCTTAACATGGGAAGCACACAGGCGAAACAGGCCACCATTTGGCTCACAGCCTGGGAGATAGTAAAAGCCAGAGCAGGACAGATAAAGGGTTGCTAATGGGTGCAGTAAATTGTTACAAAAAGCAAGATGTGGTAATACTGGATTGCTAGATAATAATCATTGGGAAGACTTTGCCTCCCAATATGGGGGCTGGGTTAAAGATCACAAGTTTATTGACATGTTGGATAGTTGGGTGAGGGTAAGTAAAGAGATTGAAAGAGCGGGTTACAGAACTAAAGAACATAAAGGGGTTATGTATTATGCTCTCCCTGAAAAAGCCCCATCTCCCTATGCAGGGAATAGTTTACCATCCACTCCAAGTAACCCTGGAGGCTGGACTTGTACAAGATGTGTCCAGCAAAATCTTGATTGGCGAGAGGATTGTTTTAATTGTGGAGCTCCCCGTCCCAGATCACAACCAGGGATATTTCCTGTAACTACCAAAACTGTGTTTATTCCTGGGGTAGCTGCTCCACAGCCCACACGTGAGGAAGGGACAAGTGAGAGTGCTGCACAAGCAGATATTAGTACACCCCCCTCTCGCTCTGTACTCAGACAGGCTGGTGTACAAACCAGACTTGCCGTAGATTATAAGCCGTGATCTCCATCCGAACAAACAAGTCTTATCTCACAATTGCCAGATCCTGTCACCAGACCAATGGCTTTTTACCGCCATATGGTGCAGATTCAGGTCACTTATAATGCAGCCTGGTGTGCTCTGGCCCCCCTTATAGCACTTAAAGCTGGGGAAGCTATGGGTAAAGTGATAATGGATGCAGTTAAGAAAATTGAAAATAAACCTGACACTGCAGCAGAGCAGAAAACTGTTCAGAGTGGTAGGGATCTCTGCACAGGGCTCAGAGATTGGGCTAGGGAGAAACTGAAGGAGACATCCATAGCCCTCTCTGATCTGACCCAGGAAAAGGGAGTCTGTGGAACAGTTTTATGCTAGGCTGCAGCAAAGGTGGAGTGATTTGGGATACAATGATATGGGAAATGACATTGCTGATACTCTTATGGTTACAGCTTTTGTTGAGGGACTCAAACAGCCCCTGCAGTCTAGACTGAAAGCCTGCAATCCAGAATGGCGGCATAGTGATTCCCCTGCCCTACTACAAGCTGCCAAAGGCCTTGAGTTAAATCTGAGGTCTGAAAAGGAAAAGAAAGTGTTGCTTGCCTCCATTAACAAAGACTCTGGTCAGGGAAATTATAACAGAGGAGGGGGCAAACCAAAACACAATTTCACATGTCATTTTTGCAAAAAACCCCGGGCATTTTAAGAGAAATTTCAGATCTTTTCTGGCTGCAAACCCCCCTGCTCAGACCACTGATCGAGGTGCCGACGCCCCTCAATGAGGAGCTGGCAACCCTGTACCAGTCCTCCCTGTAAAAGCTTCAGAAGAAGGTGTGGCAATATACATGAATGGGGAGGTGATGGAAAAAGAAATTCCTTTCCTAGTGGATACAGGGGCAGCCATATCAGTCATTCAGGGCAGGGCCGTCTTAACAGCCCTATGGGCCCCTGGGCAGAGCTGTGTACTGCCCTCCCCCCCAAAAAAAAAACAAACAAAAAAAAACAACTACTCAAAGAAACAAATATAAACATTACCAGCTCAGGTCACCATTACATGACAGAGATTATAACACTGATGGAATATAGAAGTAAAATAACCCCTGACATCAGGGACTCACCAGAGACGTCCTATCTGATCAGTTGTTCTCTGAGTCGTTCTTTTTCCCTTTTCCTCTCCTTCCATCCAGACCGACATGACGCCTTCTCCCGGCCGCAACTCGTCCCTGCAGAATGTAACACACAAACATCTTAGAATCTTCACATTATCAGCACTTCGCCACCTATTCCTTACTTTGTTATGGGCGCCCCCCATTAAGTAAGTAGGTATTAATGTTGCCCACCATTAAGTAGGTAGGTTTACAGGCCCACTGTAGGTAGTTATGCTGCCCCCTGTAGGTAGGTTTATAGCCCCCCCCTGTAGATTGTAGGCCTCCCCTGTAATATCTCCCCCATAGATTGTAGGCCCCTCCTGTATTATCCCTTCATAGAAAGGGCCAGCAATTAACCTGGTACGGCCAGTAATTATCAGGTAGAGCCAGTAATTAGCAGGTAGGGCCAGTAATCATCAGGTAGGGCCAGTAATTAGCCAGGTAGGGGCATTAATTAGCAGGTAGGGCCAGTAATTAGCCAGGAAGGGTCAGTAATTAGCCAGTAAGGGCCAGTAATTAACCAGGTAGGGCAAGTAATTAGCCAGGTAGGGCTAGTAATTAACCGGGCAGGGCAAGTAATTAGCCAGTTAGGGCCAGTAGCTAGGCAGGTAGGGCCACTAATTAGGCAGGTAGAGCCACTAATTAGGGAGGTAGGGCCAGTAGTTAGGCAGGTAGGGCCAGTAGTTATGCAGGTAGGACCACTAATTAGGCAGGTAGGGCCACTGATTAGGCAGATAGGGCCAGTAGTTAGGCAGGTAGGGCCAGTAGCTATGCAGGTAGGGCCACTAATTAGGCAGATAGGGCCAGTAGCTAGGCAGGTAGGGCCACTAATCAGGCAGATAGGGCCAGTAGCTAGGTAGGTAGGGCCACTAATTAGGCAGGTAGGGCCACTAATTAGGCAGGTAGGGCCATTAGTTAGACAGGTAGGGACACTATTTAGGCAGGTAGGGCCACTAATTAGGCAATGTAGGGCCAGTAGTTATGCAGGTAGGGCCACTAATTAGGCAGGTAGGACCACTAATTAGGCAGGTAGGGCCAGTAGTTAGGCAGGAAGGGCCACTAATTAGGCAGGTAGGGCCAGTAGTTAGGCAGGTAGGACCACTAATTAGGCAGGTAGAGCCAGTAGCTAGGCAGGTAGAGCCAGTAGTTAGGCAGGTAGGGCCAGTAATAGATAGGCAGGGCAGTAGTTAGGCAGTAGGGGCCCCTAATTAGGCAGGGTAGGCCACTAATTAGGAAGGAAGGGCCAGTAACTAGGCAGGAAGGGGGCCAATAATTAGACAGGTAGGGCCAGTAACTAGGGAGGTAGGGCCAGTAGCTAGGCATTTAGGGCCACTAATTAGGCAGATTGGGCCAGTAGTTAGGTAGGTAGGGCCAGTAAATAGACAGGAAGGGCCAGTAGTTAGGCAGGTAGGGACAGTAGCTAGGCATGTAGGACCACTAATAAGGCAGGTAGGACCACTAATTAGGCAGGTAGGGCGACTAATTAGGCAGGTAGGACCACTAATTTGGTAGGTAGGGCCAGTAGCTAGGCAGGTAGGGCCACTAATTAGGCAGGTAGGGCCAGTAGCTAGACAGGTAGGGCCAGTAGCTAGGCAGGTAGGGCCACTAATTAGGCAGGTAGGGCCACTAATTAGGAAGGAAGGGCCAGTAACTAGGCAGGAAGGGGGCCAATAATTAGGCAGGTCGGGCCAGTAACTAGCCCGGTAGGGCCAGTAGCTAGGCAGATAGGGCCACTAATTAGGCAGGTAGGGCCAGTAGCTAGGCCTTAGGGCCACTAATTAGGCAGGTAGGGCCAGTAGCTAGGCAGGTAGGGCCACTAATTAGGCAGGGAGGACCAGTAGCTAGGCAGGTAGGGCCACTAATTAGGTAGGGCCACTAATTAGGCAGGTAGGGCCAGTAGTTAGTTTAAAATAAATAAATAATTACTTACCTGTTGTCCTTCTGTCCTTCCTCTTTTCCTGTTCAGGAGCAGCCGTGGAGCAGGCAGCGTGATGACGTCATTACATCGCGCAGCCTGCGCCGCGGCCTCCAGGGGGCTGAACGGCCAGGATCAGAAGATCCCAGCTGTTCTGCCTCAGCCGCTGCCTGCGCAGTGCGGTGCAGGCGGCGGCCGTGATGGCTGCATGGCTGGGTCTGTGAAGCCGGCCGTGTGGCGAGGGGGGGACCTGCACCTGTACTCGGGGCGCGCCGAGGGGAAACCCCAGCCCTCCCGGTGACACTCCGAGCCGGCGCTGTGGCCCGGACCCTGGCTGCCCATTGGGCAGAGCCTGGCTGCCGCTCCACCGGGCAGGGTAGGCGGCTGCCCGGGAGGGCCCCCTGAGCTCGTGGGGTCCCCGGACAACCGCCTACCTTGCCCAATGGAAGAGACGGCCCTGATTCAGGGATGCCACATACCTTCTGATTTGAGGACTGAGAAATCACAACTGGTGGGACTGGGGGGAAGAAGAATAACTTTAATGAAATCACCCTTTAATTAAAATTCAAAGGAAAAAAATGTTGTCAGTAAATTGCTTTCAGTGGTATACCACTTTTCTCTTGTTGGTACGATGTTTTAAAAAAGTTGGGGCCAGTTTTAAAATTTAAACCTAGTGGGAAGAAAGGAAAAACACAGCTACTCCACGTAAATTTTTGCATGCGGCTGCGTTTTTGTCTGAACATTTTCTTTTTTTTTGTGTTAAAAAGGGGGAGGAATCCACCCTATTTTCCCAGGTACCTAAGTTGTGGGCGCGGTAAAAAACAATATTAAAAGGCTACAATAGCTCCCCAAATGGTCTTTTAAAAGCAGGTTATATCCTCGTGGGATAGACATATCCTCTCTATTCCAAAGGGATGCTTTTGGTCACAAATTGATGATTATTAAAACTCAAACCCTTTATGGAAACAACATCCCAGTAACCCCCATTGTTCCCAATTTAAAAAGAAAAACCCAAAGAGTACCCCCTCATGTTAGGGCCATACCAGTGCGGGCATTTATAGAAAAATTCAAAATCCCCTTGAATACCCTTGATGTCCTACACCCTCCCCTTGCCAAACATTAAGATGCAAATCCCCTATTGATCCCCACCAAACATCCAAAAAAAATTTCATAAATTTGAATCCAGCAAATTTCCCAAAAAATTTTTACATGGATTAAAATAAAGGGAGGGGGTGAGGAAATTTTTTAAAACAAAAATCCTTAAGTAGTAAATTCAGATGCCACACTGAACATGATTGTATATCACAATGAACAAAAACTAGGATTCAAAAAATTTTTTTGATGAAACACCTTTGGCTAATCTATTTTGATTATTTGTGATGGCTAAAGATAACAAAAGATAAGGAGGGTTCCATAGGAATTTTCTGTGGTCACACACATACAAAATTTTGGCCCGAAGCGCTTCCCGCCCTATGCTTTGGGCAAGGGGCGGGGTTTCGAACTCTTGAAGCGTGTAAGTGGAAGGGTAAACTGCTCATTTACACAAAATTTAGGTACCCCTTTTGGACTCGCACATGATAGGTCCCATTTGGAGAGCAAAAAGCTTTGCCCTTTTTGGGCAACCCATCAAGAATGGGGCAGTAAAAAGGGAGCTTATGGACCCTATATTACCGAAGTGTGGCAAAATCAAGGTAAAGGCTCATACTAGACCAACCCCCCTCGAAGCAAAGGGAAATCCCTTACGGATATGGGGTGAAAGCAGCAGCTCTAAAAACCATGGAAGAAAGAAAAAAGAAGATGTGAAAAGGGCCCAAAAACTTGAATCAAGACCTGGGGGTGAGTGTCTAAAAGATTTTTGTCTACACAGGCTACAGGACAAAAAAGAAGAAAGGGACTGGATGGAGTAAAGAAAAGATGGCATATGGGGAAACCCTTCCCAGAACCTGCCTGCCACAACCCTGTTCCCGATGATGGCGCAAGGGGCCCAGGGAAAAAACATTATAAAAAGTAGCCATGATTGCCACTTTTGCAAACTAGGATAGCCCCAGATTCAGCATCTCTGCAAGACTCATAAAGGTTGTAGATTTTTGCACGAACAATCCGGGACAGACTGAAAAAGACCCCCTAAGCATATTCAAATACCTACCATTTCACAGAGTTCAGATTGATTATTTCAATTTCCTCCGGGGCAATATGAATAAGTGCTTTAGTGTTGATTCTTTTCAGTGGCCGAAGCTTTTCCTTGTAACAAAAGCCGGGACACGTAACAGCAAAGAAAATTTTTTGGGTAGGTTTGTGCAGGTATGATCCCGGGAGTTTTAAATCAGACAAGGTCCCAGTTCAAGGTGAAGTCATAAAACACATAATGTCAGCTCTGGGGACAACATTACTCCCACGCCTTATTCCCCAGAGCAGGGGGCAAAATAGAGAGAAAAAGGAACATTTAAATTAAAACCCAAAACCCTGGCTTAAAAAGAAAACCCTGGACAAGTGTTTTCCCCCTTAGCCTTTTCCCAGTAAGGTGGGGCCTTATTCCCATGAGTACTTTTTTGGAAAAGTGCCCCCAGATTGGGGTTACAATTTCCCCAACAGATAAACTACAGCATAGCACATTGACCTCCTATGGCAGTCGCTAAGTAAAAGGTTAAAAGTGACACGTGATAAAGTGTATTTTCCTTTCCAGACCAATTTCCCCTAAGGGAACCCACACACTTGACCAGGGGCTGGGGGTGATAAAGAGACACGGGAAAAAATTTTGGACCAAAGGTTTGACGGCCCTTTCCAATACTGCTGACCACAAGCACCTCAGGAAACTTAAAGGAAGCCGAATTGGACCCATGCCCCCCTGCAAAAAAAGTTCTCATCAAAGTGAGATCTCCTGTGATGATGCTGCTGCAGCTATCCGAAAAGGGGACTACATAACACACTAAATGAAAATGGGACAATAATTCATAAAACCCCACAGTTTCTAAAAAAAAGGCTAAATGTCCCAATTTTGGTATGTACACACAGCCCCGGCCCCTCCTGCAGCCCATAGGCTGTTCCCTTGATCAAAAGGAAATGTTTTAAAGAAGTAGTCAAGAAAAACCAAGTCATATTTCATAATGAAAACACCTAAAAAAGTTAAACACAGGTTTTCCCTCCAATTGTAGTTTGGGGGGCCTTACCCTGGTGGATGGGCCCAATGTTAGCTAAAAAAAGGAGGGCACAGAAAAGGCCTTCAAGGGGGTTTGTTGGGTTCCACGGACATTTACAAAAGTTGCCCTTAGGAGATTTATATTTGAGGTAACAAATTTTCTTTTGGGAGAAAAATTTGGGAACTAGAAACGCTTCCATACATGGGAAACCTGCTTATTTTGAAAGGCAATACACAATGCTTTGGGAAAAGGGCCGATACCTTTCCTTTAGCAAGGGACGCCATTTCAACATGCGGTAGTATTCCAAAAAATTTTTATCATTGACACATCCTACAACCAACTTAATAATTGTGGGGGGGGGGGGGGGAAACCCCTATAAGATATTTAAAAACCCCTGGGGGAAAGAAAATGGGGTTTAGTGTCCAGGAACAAATAGTTAAATAGCACATCAATTAACATGGACATTCACACTTTGGAAACTACCCAAATAAAAGGGTTTATAGGTTTTTGTAGAATGCTTTTAAATGGATACCTTGGCAAGTAAAGGTTCCTGTACCTTTCAAGTGACCCCAACCACATAATGTGTCAAAAAATAAAAACCCGTACCAGTATCCCCTACCATACTTTGTCCCAAAAGAGGGAGATAACAAACCCATAAAAAAAGGAAAGGCCACATGTAAGAGATGAGTGTTTTGGGGAAAAAAATAGCCAGTACTACTTCATATGGGCCCAAAGGTATGCAAAAGGGAAAATTAAATATAAGCCAATGATTTCTAATGATCAGATATATTTAAAATGGGAATGGAAAAAGCTACCCAATACATACAAGGGAATTAACATAGAACAAATCAACTTCCTAGTGTTAGTTTTTTTACTTCCCCTTTTTGTGGGAAGTGCGCCATTGTCGAGGGAAATTTTTTCACACATTTACCCTGATGGGAACCTGCAAGTCCCCATGCAGAAGACCCGGGTAAAAGATTTTAGGGGGAAAATGGTTAAAAAGAAAATCGATGAAAAAGACACATTGGGGTAAATTTTTTTCTTAAACCGCAAACTGGTTTAAGGAAAGGGGGGTGGAGATGGGAATATTACAACCTATATACAATTTTTAAGAAAAAATCTTTTGCCTATATTGCTATTTAATCTAAAACAAAGCATGGTAAAAAGGATGGCAGATCCCAAACTTGAAAGACCAAATAAAAGGTATTTGAGCTAAGGTTTTTAATACAGACATAGTGGGGGTCGGTGAAAGGCTAGCAGTTGACATTAGGTTCCCCCTGATATTTGAGGGGTTCTGTATTAAAACCCTCTCAAAAAGGGGGGAAAATTTTAAAAAATCCTCTTTTTTTATCCCCATCTTGTATCTGCCTTCCCTTTTTTTATTCACTTTTATAAAAGCATATTATCGCAATTTAGAAGTGCGAGATTTCTCTAATTTATTTGGAAAGTGCAGACGTTAGGAAAACTCCTATACTGGGCCCCCTGGAGAAAAAAGAAAGAATGTCTAGTTTCATATCTCATGGGCCCTTTATAAAAAGTCCGTCTCATGAAGGACAGTTTTGTTTTTGTATGAGCCAGAAAAAAAGGTTTAAAAATCAATGTATTGTAATAAACTTTCAGAATTCTTTTACGGAAACAAGGGGTTATGTATATTTATTTGCTCTTTTCCCCGACCTGAATTATACTCTAATTAGGAACTCTACAACATACCACAGAGGGAACCTTTGATGTCCCTATCAGCATTATGATAATGTTGTTAAATGTGAAGTTAACCCTTGCTACGTCTGCACATACACACAAACAAACATAGGTAAAGTTGACAGAATGAAAACAAAAACAAGTGGATCATAAGGAAGATATAAATAGATTAATAAAAACAGACATTGCGGGTAATAGATGGGCTTTATATCCCTTTTGATACAATTTTTAAAAATTTAATAAACTGGGCAGGGAAAAGAACACAATTTATTAAATTCAGAAAAATACATAAAAAGTTTTTGTAGCGAGGGTTTATTACGTTACTTCGGGGGTTTTTTTAGGAATTGTAAATTTTGGTAAGCCCTCAGCCAAAATTACTCCCCCAAGCCAAAATGGCAAAAATCTCTACAATGACCATGTGTTTCCTGTAAAAGCTCAGATAGGCCGGGATGGCACAGTACACACTGCGAACACCAGCATCTGAAGGGGTGTACTTGGTTTTATTTTAGATATCAGGTAATGTCCTACCATGAAAGCAAACAAACTACAGCCCCCAGAAAAACCCCCTTAAAAACCCCAAAATGAGGGAAAAGGCCAAGACAGAGCCTTTATTACATGGTGTATCTTCCCAGGATAATCCAGGTTCAGCTCCGATATGGAGGAGAAATAAACCAATAACGCATTCACAATCGAATAGATGAACAAAACCCAAAACTACTGAATAAGGGAAAAGGTTAACCCCCCCACACTTTTCCCCCAGGATGCCAGGCTGGTGGCCCTTTAATGCATGCAGACTATGATGGCTTGGCAGAACAGAAGACACGGATGTGAAGAAGACCCCAAAGCAGATTTTTCCCCCGCCCGCAGTTTACCACTGGGCGACCCCCGGGTAGAAACACAGAGTAGGTGAAAGAAGAGCTAAGGAGGAGGAAGCCAGGTTCCCGGTTATTGGGTCTGACAAGGAATGTTCCGATAAAGTGAATATTCTAATTAAAATACAGTTTAAGAGAGAGTAATATGAGATGATGGAGAAACTAAGCAAGAACATCATTTTTCAATGACATGAACTCATAATCCTTTACAACCAATTGTTTCTTCCCCCATTTTGGCCCTTCTGATCAGGACATCTCTCACAATTTTTGCTGTCTGAGAAAAAATTTATCATCATTAGCAAAAATAAAATATATTGTGTATGATTATATTTATGTTGTGGCAGGGCTGCTTCAGAAAAATTTTAAATTTCTGCATTGACTCGTAGCAGGAAAATTGTGTCTTTACTAATACGGAGTTGAAGACTTTGTTGGGAGTGGAGACAAGTTCAGCTTCACTACAGATCTACAGTTAACAATTAACACTCCTTAAAACACCTCAAAACATGGCTGCTGGACTATATCTCATACAGGAAAGGAAAAGGTGCTGTTGATTTTAAAATGGAATAAAGGACATATTAATGCTATGTTTGGGGGTTTGGTTCAGGCCATGGTAGTGAGGGACTTCTGTTTATCTAGCATGTGGGTTAAAGGGTTTTTGTTTTTTGTATTTTGTACTACCTATTGAGGGGACGAAAGAATAAATTCTGAAAACAATTTTTCTTTTTTTTTCTAATAGGGGATTGGATGTCAGTTAAAATCTCACATATGGTGAAGAATGCGGGCATAAAATGGCACATGAAGGTTTGTTGCAGTGAGATTTAAAGGGCCAAAAGAGTGATTTAAGAGACTGTAACCTCTATGGATAAAAGACTACCTCTGCGGAGGTCTCACAAAGATTAAAAGACTGTGTTCAGTGTAAAGTAAGAGTATTATGATTGATTTTGAAACATGTTTTGGGATTGATCATCATTTACTTAAAGCATGTGAAAAGCTTGGTGGAGAGTTTATACAAATGTACTCAGCTTTGTATGCTAGGAGGCCTGAATAGAATCTGTGTAAATCAAACCATGCCTTTAGATAGAAGGGACAGAATAAATGGTATAAAGAAAGCATTATAAACTCAGTGCACCATATCACTTATTGTGTTCATATGGATTTAATTACTTACACGTCTGCTCAAAAACAATAGTAACTTTCCTTTTTGCAATTAAAACATTTCTTCAATGACATTTATTTTTGTCCATGTGAACCCTTCTTTAACTTTATTTATTCCTTATCTGCCTGTTTTGATCTGCTTCTTCTATATTCCTGCCTCCTAGCACACAGAGCTCAGCACAATTGTGGTGGATTTTGGTATTAAGCTAACATACATCGACTGGGTTCTTGTCTGTCACATATCAGTGCATTAGATCAGCCTGTCACGTGTCACATGTATATAGGGGGATGAGGAAACACAGGTTCCACCTCCTATTGCTTACTGTGACATAGAATCTACTCAGGAGGACATAGAGCAGCAGGAGGTATAAGATGACAAGTTTTATGACTCAACATGGTGTAAAGACATGGGCTACACAGCAGTGGGCAGGGGATGGAGGAAGATGAGGATATGTTAGAGCAGCACACTCCTGGGACCAGGGCCATCTTAACAGACTAGGCTCATCTATACTCATAGGGACCCTGGACAACTGTCTAGTTTTCCCGATTGAAAAGAATGCCCTACTTCAGACAAGAAGAGTTTCTAAAACCAAAAGGACCCCAATGCCATAAGCTATCAGCTAGGACTGGTCATGAACCTGTGCTGTCTGGACATTTCTGACAACTTTCATGGTAAAAACATAGTGATTAGTGCTAAAGACATAAAATAATCTGAATACCCTGGGAGCCACAAGTATAAATAATCTTGCAATGTCCCACCACCCACTTCCTTACAGAATGCACCTTGGCCTCACCTTGCTCCCACTGTTGTCTTTGTGTCTTTTTCCTCCTCCCTACCCGTGTACAGTTGATTAAATACAAGACAGAAGAGCTCAAAAATAGGAACAGAAGACTTCAATGCAGGCTTTCATACTTATTCAGGTCTTCTAAAAGTGTGATTGTGTGCAAAAAGTACATGCAACAAAGTGGAACCTCTCTCATGGGGCCTGTGTAGTTTTTGTTAAAGAAGACTTATGCAAGAGCCTTTGCTATAGCATTTTAGCATTATGTCCTTATTTTAATTACAAGTCTTAAGCACTGCTTTGTCCATACTATAATGAGGTGACACCCAACTACTCCTGTCGACACTCATGATTTTATTGTGTCTGTGTAAACTTAAACTTTGCACATATGTCGGCAAAGATTGACATCTGGTCTGATCTCAGAAGCAAAATTAAGACCAAAGAACTAATAAATCACTTAACGCTATATCTTCTCTTTTTCTTACAGCTTCCTGTGATATCTTTAGTTTTCTTTGCTAGTTTTCTCCTCTGCTCCTGCTGACAACTAGAGCTTTTCTTTGCCAGTGAGACGCCCTCCACTCCTGGTGACACTATCATCATTGTACATATATTACACCATGCTTTTCAAAGTTAGGATTAGGAGCTTGGATTAACATTATCCCTAACTCCATGCAATTTGGAGGCAGTTGGCTATTGTAGATTCTTTCCAGAGGCCAGAAGACACCTCTTGAATTCTTCCACTACTGTCTTTAATGGGGTTTGGGTTCGGAAAGTCCTGAATCCCAAATATTTTGAACAATTGGCCAAACTGCTCCCATACTGAAAAGAAACCTATGTGAACAACACTAGAAGCAGTAGTTACATCAATTGTGGCAGGACAGGAATGTGATCCCAACTTTCTTCTCTTGACTGGAGAAAGAGGAGGGACTAGAAGGAATTTTTGACACATTTAATTCCTTTATGCCCAAGTGAAAAAATCTAGACCCCAGTTCTCCATGTGTTCCTGTGTTTCCCATCCCGTGATCCTTTTAACACATAATTAGCTGTTGTCATTCATTTCTCATACCAAATAATATATGATACAAAATGCATATAATACATATATAGTACATAACATCACAGTGAAAATTTGATCTATCAGCATTTCATAGAAATCTCTCCTTTTGTAATTGATGCATATAAGACAATGGAGGCTGAAATATTGATCTGATGCCAAAATACTGCTCCACACAAAGAACTTCTTCTGTTGACCAAAGGTTGCTAAGAACATGTATTTTTTATTGCTCATTTGGCACCAACATACTCTACTGGATTGGCTTTGCCTCTAATCTGGTTCAAAATCGGATTTCCTATTAGGTAGATGTATAGAATTTAATAGAAAGCCAATAAACCTAAGAGGTCTTGTTTTAATATATGAGAATACTGACTAAGGAAGGGAAAAGATTTACAAGAATTGTAAGAACATACAGATTCTACTCAGACATTGCGCCAGTTTGGACCCATTTCATCACCTAAAGCAATATGGCTATCCACCGTACTGCTGTGCTGACCCCTAGCTTGTTAGACACAGGAACATTTAGGTCATTGTGTTTGAATTAATAGAGTGAATATAAACCTTATCCAAATAGACGTTCTGTACCTGAGTTTAGAATATAATATTAAGACCTCTCGTGGATCAGTACAAGTTTTGAGCACTGCATTCAGATTAATTAAAGGTTCACATCTATAGTATCTTCATTTGAAAGAGGCCATAAGAGTAAGAAAACCAAGTACTTTACATAAAACATTTACCTGTAGTATTTGTAAATTCCCTTCCGGAGCATGGGGTGCAGTCATAGCAGCAGATGTGAAATCCTTCCTTCAGAACCTTTCTGGTTCCTGGCAGACAGGGCGCACTACATTTGCATCTTGGCATCTAAATATTTGAAATATTTTCTAAATGGCTTCTCATATCGTAATATATAACAGAAGAATGTTAATATTAATCTGCCTGTCTGTCTATACATCTTTTTTATCATATCTACATCCATATACATTTACATATATATACAGGATCTCACAAAAGTCAGTACACCCCATATATTTTTGTCTATATTGTATTAAAACTTTTCAAGAGACAACACTGAGATCTGACACTTTGATACAATGTAAAGTACTCAGTGTAAAACTGGTGTAACTGTGTAAATTGATTGTGAACCAAAATATCTCAACACACGGCCATCAATTTCTAAACCGCTGGCAACAAAAGTGAGTACACCTTTAAGTGAAAATGGACAAATTGTGCACAATCAGTCATGTGACTCGTTAGTGTTACAAGGTCTCAGGTGTGAATGGAGATCAAGTGTGTTAAATTGTGTGTAATTGTTCTTATACTCTCTCAGACTGGTCACTGGAGGTTCAATATGGCCCCTCATGGCAAAGAACTGTCTGAAGATCTAAAAAAAAGAATTAGTGCTCAATTTATATGAATATTGCCAACACCCTAAAACTGAGATGCAGCTCGGTGGTGAAGACTGTACATCTGTTTAACAGGTTCCACTCAAATAGGCCTCTCCATGGTCGACCAGAGAAGTTGAGTGTACATGCTCAGCGTCATATCCAAGATTTTCTTTTCAAAATAGTTTTATGAGTGATGCCAGCATTCCTGCTGAAGTTACAGAGGTGTGGGGTCGGCCTGTCAGTGCTAAGACCATGCGCCGCACACTGCATCAAATTGGTCTGCATGGCTGTCGTCCCAGAAGGAAGCCTCTTCTAAAGATGATTCACAAGAAAGCCCACAAACAGTTTGCTGAAGACAAGCAGACTAAGGACATGGATTATTGGAGCCATATCCTGTGGTCTGATGAGATGGTTCGGATGGTGATGGGAGTGTCATGGTTTGGGACTGCATGAGTGTTGCCGGCTGTGGGGACCTACAGTTCATTGAGGGAACCATGAATACCAGCATGTCAAGCTTGATCCCCTCCCTTCAGAAACTGGGCCGCAGAGCAGTATTCCAACATTATAATAACCCAAATGCCTTGCTAAAGAAAATGAAGGTAAAGGCCAAGCATGTCTCCAGACCTAAACCCTATTGAGCATCTGTGGGGCATCCTCAAAAGGAAAGTAGAGAAGCGCAGGGTCTCTAACATCCACCAGCAACATGATGTTGTCATGGAGGAGTGGAAGAGGATTTCAGTGGCTGCAACAGGTGAAACTCTAGTGAACTCTGTGCTCAATAGAGTTAAAGCAGTGTTGGAAAATTATTGTGATCAAGCAAAATATTAACACTTTGGGCACATTTTGTCCATTTTCCCTTAAGGGTGTATTCACTTTTATTTCCAGCAGTTTATACATTGATGGCTGTGTGTTGAGTTTTTTTGAGGGCACCAAATTACACTGTTAAACCAGCTGCGCACTGACTACTTTACATTGTATCTAGGGTGGGATATTTATACCCTCCTGTTTCCTGTTTCTAAACCTGAGATTTTTCTGGAGATGCTGGTTCCTGCCTGGTAGTCTGCTATGGTTTCCTGCTTCTTCTCTGGGCACCTGGACTTCTGCTTTAATTCCGTTTGCCTGATTTCTGTTTTGCTCCTCACTTCCCCAAGGATCCATCCACTGTTTATTATGGGGGTTTTGTGGATGGTTTGTGTATTTGTACATATGTTTTTTCCACAATAAAGTCCATTTTTGACACAAACCTGACAGTTAGAGAGGCAGAGTCTCTCAAAAGCAAAGATGTCAGAGGTTCACTAATATGTGAAAAACCGCATCAAAAATTGTGTAACAATTTCAATAAAATGGTCCTCAACATAAAATTACAAAGACTTTACATACCTCACTGTCTACAGTGCAGGATATCGTCAAAATATTCAGAGTATCTGGAGAAATCCCTGTGCTCAAGAAGCAAGTCATCATGGATGTCACGGCGTGGATTCAGGAATACTTCCAGAAATCCTTGTCTGTGAACACAGTTTACTGTGCGATCCACAAATGTAAGTTAAAGCTTTATCATGCAAGTAGAAGCTATAGATCAACACAATCCAGGAATATCACAAGCTTCTCTAAGCCAAAGCTCATTTAAAATGGACTAAGGCAATATAGAAAACTTTTGGGGGTCAGATGAATCAAAATGTGAAATTCTTTATGGAAACCATAGATGTCATATCCCTCAGGCTCAAGAGGAGAGGAACCATCCAATCTGTTATGAACACACAGTTCAAGTGCCTCCCTCTCTGATTGTATGGCAGTGTATTAGTGTATAAACCATGGGAAGCTTACACATCTTGAAGGGTCAGCAATCAATGCTGAGTCATATATAGAAGTTTAAGAACAACTCTTCTCCAATTCAGACAAAGTATTTTTTTAGAAAAGGCCTTGCATATTACAGCAAGAAAATGTTAAACCACATCCTGCATCCATCAGAACTGCATGGCTTCTAGAAGAAGAGCTTGGGTGGTGAACTTACTGCCTGCAGTCCAGATCTATCACCAATAGAAAACATTGTGTGCATTATGAAAGAAAAAAATCTGTCAAAGACCCAGGACTATTGAGCAGCAAGAATCCTAGATCAGACAATAATTGGACAATGATCTTTCCCTGAATCTCCAGCAATTTCCTCCTTATGCCCCAAGCATTTACAGACGATTGTAAGAGGAAGAGTGGATGCTGCAAAATGGTGGATATGGCCTTGGTTCCACTTTTCTGAGATGTTGCTGCCCTCAATTTCTAAATGACTTAATTTTTTTTCAAATTAACACAGAAAAAATGTCTAATCTTCACCCTCTGTGTCCTATGTTCTGTGGTGGATAAGATATCTCATAGAATTTTCTCAGGTATCTTCCACAGAAAATTCCAAAAAATCTTCACAGATAAATTATCTATGGTTAAAATATAACTTTTAATTCTAGATATAAAATACACTTCTCTGTAAACATACAGTATGTCCTATGACAGTATTATCCAGAGTGGTCAACATAACACAAAAGGAAAGAAAAAGCACCAGGCAAAAAAGAGGACTCGAATGTCATTCAGTTGATGATGCAGGGGAAAAAATTTTCATAGGGAATAAGCAAAAATCACTGTTTGTTGTTCAGTGATTCACCAGGTTATGTCTCAATTCTTCTATATGTCCATCTCTTCTTGGATCATATGTGGTGCTTTCCAGGCTTTTGTTTAGTAAAGTAAAGAGCAAAAGCTAGTGGATATACTGTAACTGTCTCTTCCAGGTCTCTAGTAGGGCCTTTAGGTCCATTGCAGAAAATTGCACCAACAAGGGCAGCCCCATACAGATGTCATTGCATTCTTGTTTTCTTTACATTTTACACAGCAGACCAACTTTTTGAAATTAGGATTGTATCTGTGCATTGAATGACAGGGAATTTTGTGGTTCCACAATACAGCTATTACTAGATTAGTTGTCAGTGATAGTGTATCCACTTGTAACATAGTATTTATTTTATTGCATATACAGATTACACTTTTATATTTATGAAATAATGCCTCATTTTCCCTATCTACAGCATTGCAGACATTTCTACACATAACTGAGGGAAGCCAGTCAACGTTACGGTTAAGCAAAGTGAAGTTTCTCATAACAACCAGTCACACTGCTGTTCTGGTTATTCAGAAACCATATGTGTTTAAAAAAAATAAATGAAGTCGCATTGATATGAGTAGTAATCTCATTCAATTGTATGATATTTTTAGATTTCACTTGCAATGGACTTGAATTGAAGTCTTATTCAGATTTCTGCTAGTCTGAGGTATAGAGGTCTAGAAGTTCAGCAGCGATTTATTCTATATAAAAGCTCCTCATATTTTAAAAAAAAAAATAAACAGCTAAGAAGAATAAATACAAAATGCACACCATTAACCATAAACAAAGAAATAACCTAAAATTCTTATGTTGCTTTAAATATTACAAGAAATAAATAATTTCCTGTGTCTAATTTCTCCATTGTTCAAGCTAAATGGATGCAAGAGCTAAGGCTAGAGAAGATTAACCCTGAAACCAGCATCTAATACATTGACAGGCAGGGTCCTCTACGGCTGTTGCCTCACAATGTTTGTGAATTAAATCAACATTTTATTCAAGTAGACTAATAGGTTTTATTATTGTAAACCAGATTTATAGATGCAGCAAAGTTTGACTTCCTGATTTCCATTAGATATGATATCAAAAGATTTTACCTCTGTTTCCATAGGTTTCTCCATTTGAATCTATGTAACTTACCAAGTTATGCTTCCATGTTATCATTTTAAGTGTAACATTCAGCTGGTCTGGTTGTAATGAATCGAATACTCCGACAGGTGTCCTGGATATGTCCACATGGGACTCATTTTTTCTCATTACCCAGTTAAAAATAAACAGCGGTGATATCCATTCTCCTTCCTCATTGAAATCCATATCTAAAAGGTTTTGGCGAATTGCTTTTTTTACGTAATCTACTAACTTCCAAAGAAAAGCATTGATTGTCATATGATAACAAGCACATCTAGTCATGTCTAATTATCCAAACCTTTATCAGTAATTATGTAGGAGATACATACGTGATTATTCTGCCTGAATAAAGATGAAACATAAAAGCCTACACGTCCAGTAATTAAAATGTGAACGTTTCTCCATTATTTTACCCCAGAAGAAAGTATCAGGTCTATGAGTTCTATGAACTCCTGCCATTTTGTCACCTCCTGCGTACTAGGTCAGTAGAAGTTTCTGTGTTGAGTCTATCCTGTTGTCATCGGTTGTTTGACATGGTTGTATGGCAACTGCTCAAGATCCTTGCATGTCAGCTGACCAGGCCATGCACCTGAGGTCATTTGATATTTTAGGCCTCTATAAAGCTCAAGGACATCTGCCAGTCTGGTTTATAGTATATTGCAAAACTGAGTCTAATCCAATATGTTTCTTGAAATTTCTTTCCTAATTCGGTTGTGTCAGGTTGTCGTTTCTTGCCTAAGTTCCATTTGGCCACAATCGAGAGTTTGTAGTCCTTGAACTATCAGTTTGGTGTTTGTCTGGTTTCTGATGGGCCCTCCTTAGAAAGTTGCTGGGTCAGTAAGCTGCTTTCTGAATAATGGTCAGCTGTAGCTTAGGGACATTTTTAGGGTCAGTGTTAGAGATAGAAGTTCTGGTGTCAGGGGTAGCTATAGGGCCAGGTCTAGGGAAATATTTAGGGACAGTTAGTTAGGGTCAGTTATCACTATTACTCCTAGATTGAACTTGCATGTGGAATCTCCAAAACCATGGACCTATCATCATCCACCCGTCTGTTTACCTAATTATAAATTGTTATGACTGTATACAAAATTGAACCTACGCTGATTGGTAATTGGTTTTCTTCTCTGATTTGTCACACTTTCTGCTTCATCCAGTGGGTGGTTGTAGCTGTGTCATATGGGAAACATCAGAGAATAAATTATTGCTAGAAGAACCCAAGCAGGTGGTGGCAGCATTATGGTCTGGGGAATGTTATCCTGGCAATTTTTGGGCCACTCATTCATGTGGAGGTGCTCTCAACCAATTTGGGTATAAATCCATTCTTGCAGATCACGTACACCCATACATACTGAGGAGGATGAGATCTTCCAAGCAAGGCAATGCGACATGTAACGTAACTAAAAATATTCTGGCCCCATAGTTCCCCAGAATTGATTTCAATTGAGCATGTGTGGGGACCCTGGATGGTAGTGTTGGCTCTGTGGATCCTCAAGTAACTGTGAGATGCAGTCAGCATGGCTTCAGATATCTGTGACAACCTAACAGGACCTTATTGAGTCACACCCAGTCTCTCTAGCTGCTGCCCATGCTACACCTTTGACTCTGAGTATTAGCTGCTGATAAGAATAATTTGTCTCGATAGTGTGAAAACAAAAAAAAAAAAGAACAAAAAAAATCTCTACCAATTGTTATTGCCAGGTTGTTTCATATTTACCTTGTATGTATACTGATATACTTTTGCATTATTATGTTTTTTATCTTTTTTAAGAATTGAGTTCATATTATGGAAAGCTTGTGCCATTATTAAGACTGCAATGTACACTTGGTAAGGAGTTGTGTCTTCTGGATGATTGAAATCCTTATCAAACCGCTCCTCTCCTGAACAGTAACGGAAAGGTTGGTGATGGATCTTTGGAATAAGAAAGTTCTTTAATTTATTTTTTGAGAAGCAACCAAATGTAACCATCCAAATATCTTCCAGCAACATGTCCAAGGGTCGATCAGACAACTGTATGCGAAGAAAGTACTCCTGCATTCCTGGTATCTTGTGTGAGGGGACTGCGAATACCAAACTGCAATTTGCAACAACATAATTTCCATAGGGAATTATAAGCTCTCTTGCAAGTGACCATGAACTTGGAAAAATAAGAATCTTGTTACTTAGAAAGTGAACTGCCTGATACAAAGTCTTAATGTAAGTCAGACTATAGGAGCCACAAATAATAATCACATCAGTAGAACAAATCTGCAAGTCCAAAGGAATAATATGAAGTGTTCTAAGTGATACCAGAACAGTGAACTCCACACAAATCTGATGGAATGTGAAAAGTCTTCTAAGTTCTTGTAGTTCCCTTTCTCCACTCTCATCATCTGATGTGATGATCCCGACCCAGGTCCACTGGAATCTCTCCAATAAGGCCACCAATGCTTCACGTTGTGTCTTGCCATCGGGGACTGTGCGTAGAAAGTTTGGATAAAGCCTTTTGTCTCCTAAAAGATGATCTCTTGCCCCATAACTGATCTTAAAATTTGGACCAAAAATATTTTAAACTTTTTGGGTTGCAGCTGTTTTTGTATTTTTGTTTTTTTGGTTTTTTTTTTGTCTCTTTTTCCAAGAGCATTAACTTTTTGTATTTTTATGTTTACTAGTTATTAGTTTTCATAGTTAGTAGTTTGTAGGCCGAAAAAAGACATACTAAACCAGTTCGCCCCTTTATTAAAGTGTTGTGAAGTGTTAAAGTGTTGATCCCGAGGGAAACAAAAACCCCCATGAGGGGGGAAGCCCCAAAGACCTCATGTTAGGGGAAAAAATTCCTTCTGACCCAATCTGGCAATTGGGAAAAAATCCCTGGATCAACGACCCCCCTCTGAATCCAGTCACTATAAAATTTTTATATTAATCTAGAAAAGTATCCAGCCCCCCCTTCGGAAAACCTAAGACTATAAATTGTTATGTTTTTTTAAATCTCCAGAAATAAACCCAAGCCCCTTTTGAACTCTACTATGATTTAATTGACCCAATTTTACTCTTTTGGAGAGTTTACAGTCTCACCGCTTCTTAACAATAATTTTTAATTCTTTGTATGTTTATGTTTCATATTAATGTTTCTTTTTCACCAAAAAAAGACGTAGAGCATCCGTTCCCCTTATTGGGTTCTAGGATTTCAAAGGGGCCCCCTGGGTATAAACACTTTACGTGATCTCTATATTGGCCCTTAATATATTCAAACATATTTATTATGTCCCACCGAAGCTGTCTTTTATCTAAACTAAATAACCCTAACCTTGCTAATCTTTCTGGATATTGCAGTCCACCCAGGCCTTTAATTATTTTTGTTGCCCGCCTTTGTACTGTTCAAGCTCTACAATGTCTTTCTGTGCACTGGTGCCCAAAAACTGTACACAATATTCCATGTTTTGGTCAAACCCGGGTAAATTATTTTAAGGGGAAAATAATGTTTTAATGGGGCATCTTTTGCCCCTTTTTTTAATAAAACCCCATGATCCTATTAACGGGGGCAGCTGCTCCCGGGACTTCGGTGCTACGTTAAGTTTACTGAAAAATAGGTTTCCCCAAGGGCCCTTTCCCATGTCCCTTTTACCAAGTTTTTTTTTCCTTTTTAAAACATGTAATAGGGAATGGTTTTTTCCCTTTCCCATGGGGGTTTAACCTTGCATTTTTCAGTGTTAAACCTCACCCTGCCATTTCTCGCCCGGGCCCTCCAACCTTCCGCCCCTTTGAAATTTAACACAAAATTCCTCCATTGTGTGGATTCCTTTACAGGGGGTTTTGTATCATATGAAAATTGTTTTTAAAACGATTACGTTGACCTTCGAATAGGTCGATGGTCCGACCTTCTTCGACAAGATTTCGATAGTAAACTTGTTTATGGCGATAAACCAAAAAAGTCTTGGGAGAGAAACCCAAAAACCCCTTCATTTTACACCCAAAAAAAGGGCTGGAAAAGGGGAAATTAACATCCACAAACAGTAAATTTGGATAGTGCTACATCTTAGGCAACCCACACTTGGGTTTTATAAAAGCCACAAAAAAAAAATTCACCCTTTTATTTTCCCTGTCTTGTCCACAGAGGGCCCCTTAAAACCCTGCATCAAAAAATTTAAAAAGTGCCAGAAGGCGGGAATGTTTTTAAACCCATCTTCTTACTTAAAATTGGACATTGAATACCCCTTGCCCCTGGAACCCCAAGCTTTGCCCCCCAACCTGCTTGCCCCCAGTTTTAAAAAGTCCCGGGGAAAAAGGAGTCTTTAAACCAAATTTTAGTTGAATGGTTTTGATTTATACTGTCCGGGGCCCCACAGCATGACCCCAAACCCCCTGCATAAACCCAAAATTAAAAAGTGGGGGAAAAGGGAGTCTTTCAACCACCATTTTATTTTTCACTGGTCATTGACTATCCCTTCCCTGGGAACCCATGAGCCCCAAAACCCTGCATGCCCCCCAGTTTAAAAAGGGTGGGGGAAAAAAGGGGAGTTTTAAAAACCCCCAAATTTTTGTTTGAACTAAATTTTTTGACTTTAAATTTTGCCCTGTCGCTAAATTTAAACCTTTAAAAACCTGTTGCCCCAACAGTTTAAAAAGGGTCCCGGGGGGGAAAAGGAGTTTTAAACCCACCATTTTAGTTAAAATGGACATTGCTTTTCCTGTCCTGGCCCGCAGTAGGGAACTTTAAAAAACCTTTTCTAAACCCCCAAAAAAAAAAAAGTGGGGCCGGGGGAAAAAAAGGAGGTCCTTTTTAAACCCCTTTCCAAAAATTTTTAAATTTTTTTCCCACTGGAAAATACTGTCCCTGCCCTTGGGTAGCGTTTTGCCCCCCCGTATGAGTGCGGGACCAATTGGGGCTTATTTGGAAAAATACTGGGGGTTTAAACGTCCTGTTCCCCCCAGGTGCCCTTTTTATTGGCATTTTTTTTCTTATTTTACTCAACGTGCTGGAAAAAATTTGTCTTTTGTACTTTGTTTCTCCCCCGGCCCTCAAACCCCTTTTGTCCTTGTAAAACCCTAAAATTTGGAAAAAGTTTTCCTTTACCCCCCTTTTTAAAAATTGGGGGGGTTTTTTTTTACCGCTTTTTTAAAATGAAATGTTTTTTAGTAGTTTAATTCTGGGGAAAACTTTTTTTTAAAATAGGAGGGAAATCCCCCCCTTGTCTTTTTTTCCCTTTTTTTTTTAATTGTTTTAAATGGGTTGTCCCCAATCCCAGGGATTGATAGCTATGTTAAAGATTTTTGAAAAAAAACAAGTAATTTTGAAATATGTTTTCCATTAACAGTTTTCCTACCTTTTTCCTGTTTCTGAAACCCCCAAATTACCTTGAGCCACTTTGGACAATTGTGAAGAACAAAAGGTATTTTTAGAAAAAAAAATTTTTTTTTTAATAGGACTTTTGTATAGCTGCTTTTTCAAACCCAAAACCCCCCCAAAAAAATTCCCAAAAGCTTGCCCCTTGTGCCACGGGGGGAAAATTTTGTAAAAGAAAAAATGTCTGTTGGGAAACAACATTTTTTTAAAATTTGGGACCTGTGTTTGCTCCCATTTCAAGGCCATGCCCCAAAAAATTTTATAAAAAGGGACTTCTCAGCCACTTTTAAAAAAATTGTGGGGGAGAATCCCACTTAGAAAGCCACATTCTTTTCCCAAAAAGGCCCATGTTTATTGCGGGGGTTTTCAAAAGTTTCATGCCCCCAAAAAAAATTTTATAAATATGACTTCTCAGCCACTATTAAAAAAATTTTGAGGGAGAAAAAAAGCCCCTTTTAAAAGGCCCCCAAATTTTTGTTCCAAAGGACCAAAAATTATTTCTGTAAACTCACAGCTCATGGGCCTCAAAACCCTTGCGGAAAAATTCAAAAAATAAAATTTAGTAAAAGGGGGAAAAAGGTTTTTGTTTATGAAAACCTTTCTGTCTTTTACAGTCTCCTCAAGCAAAACCAGGAAAAAAGACGTTGGGGAAAAAAAGAATAAAAATTGCAAAAAAGAAATGAATTTTAAAAAAAAAGTTTTTTAAAAGGGGGCCATTTCTGTTTGAAGAGGGAAAGTGAAGTAGACCGGGAATTAAAACGGTGACCTCGGCAATTGGGGCCCCAAAAATTTATCGAGATCCATTTTGATTTTTCTTGATGAAAATCAACGATCCACATTATCTGTGGAAAAACCGGAAAGCGTTTTTCTGTAATTGGGCTCCTTTCCCGCTGTGTGTAAAGGGGCCCCTCAGATTTGAAGGTGGTGCTGGGCGGACAAACCTTATGGCGTGGCGAGCGGTCAGGCCAAATTTGCCCTTTTTTATCCAAAAAGTCTTTTTCGGCCAGAACACATTCCCAAAAAAAACGGGGTGTTGAGACGCAGGGTTTGTCGTGCACCATGATCTTAAGTGGTCTCGTGGGTTTGGGTGTGTGGCCTGCATTGCCAAAGGGTTGGTTTAGGTGGTAAATAAAGATTGCCGAGGTCACCCCTTAGGGGTTCTGCCACTTTCCCGCTGCTTTCTGTTTTCCGTCGGAAAATTGGCACTCTATGCTGTCCGTCGCTGATGTTGTTCCCCGTTTACATTTTGGGGAAAAGTGAAGCAGACGCAACAGATTTTCTCCCGGGTTTTAAAAACCCAAACAGCAAAGGGCTCCATTTTTCCCGCTTTTTTTCTCTATTTTGGGTGGGGGTAAGGAAAGTGTGAGTTTTGTTTTGTTCGGGGATCCCGGAGGGTGGGCCCCCCCAGTAATTTTTGTTTTATTTTTATGGCCTTAATTTCGGGTTTTTTGTTTGGGGGAAATGGAACATCCCAAACATCATGTGAGAGATGGGGGGCCCTTTATTTCCCCAAACCTCTGGGTCGGAAAAGGGGGACCCGCAAAAATGATTTCCTCTTTTCCTCCCCCTCAAAAAACAGGGAAAATCTTTCCAAGGGAGGGACGCGGTAACGTCGGTGTCTAGGAATAACCTTTTCCCCCTTCCTCCTCCAGCCCGCTTCAACACAGCCCCGACTTGCCTGAGATGAGGGACCCTAGAAACTATTTCCCACCTTGCACTAGCTCCGGACCCGAAAACCCCTGCCTAATGAAAAACCCATGAAATTTTTTGAAAAATGGGGCCTTGTGGATTTGACGGAGAGGGAAAAAATCCTGTCTGATTTTGTGTTTCCCTTTTCCTCCCCCCGTGTGGCGGGAACTGTTGTTTCAGGGGTGTCCAACGATTTGGTTTCCAGAACTAAATCAAACCCCAAAAAGTCATGTGACAAGGGGGGGGTTGGGCCGATGACCAATTTTTGGGGGCTTTTTCAAAAACGACAAAAGGGTGGTTCGAGCCCTTTTACCTGCCTCCATCTCGGTGGCTCAAAAACCCGGGTCCAACCCCTGTTGTAGGCCCTGTTTTCACTTCGTTACGCTAATTTTATTGCGCTTTTCCCTGCACTTAGGGGGGGGGAAAATTCCCGCCCTGTTCCAAAGTCAAACAATGAGGGGGGTTTTTACGGGGGGGGGCCGAGTGACGCTGCAACGCAGCCAGGCGGGAGGAAACAGGGGGGGCAAACCCGGGGGAAGTTTCGAACTTCGAATTCGAGCCTTTCCCCGCAGGCAGGCCGACCTTTGGGTTTGCTCTTTTGAAATTTTTTGGACGAAACAAGGTTCATGCATTTTGCCAGGCAAAGGGGTGTGCTCCCGTCTACCGATCTTAAGGGCGGGGCCCGCAATTTGCCCGTTTTCGCACCCCCACCTTGCCTGGCAAAGGTTTTTTGGCACCCAGCCCGTGTCGGGGTTTGTTCGGGAGCCTCCACGCTCCCCGACCCGTGTGTGGAGGTCTCCAAAACAGTTTTTTTTAAAAAAGGCCCGGTTTTTCTGGGCACGTGATGCCCCCAGAGGACCCTTGGGGGGAAAAAAACCCTTTCACCATCCCTGCGGTTTTTTAAAAAGCGTGCGCCAAACCTGAGAGCCACCGTCCCCCCCCGAGACCCTTAACCCCGCTCACCGTGACGTACAGAAAATTTTTAGCGGTTGGGGCCCTGCTTCTAGTCCTTTTGTCGGTTTGGGGAGATGGACTTTTTAATTTGGCCACCAAAAATGCAGGGGGGCCCCGGGCCTTTTTTGGTAAAAATTTTGGGGGCAGGCAAGGGCCATGATTTTGGCCCGGGAAACCCCTCTGTGTCCACCAGACGGAAAGGCAACTTTTTCCCAAGGGGCCAAAAACCTGGCAATGCCGAAAATTAAGGGTTTTGGCTTTGGGTTGGTTTGGGGGTTTAAAAAGTTTTTTTTGCCCCCCAAACCTGGAAGACAGGAAAAGGCCCGGCTGCTAGACTGGCCCCTTTTTTACGGGGTGCCCGGTCGTTTAAAAATGGCGGAAGGAGAAGGGGGGGATGGGTCTCGGTGGTGCTGGTGGTAAATTGGGGGACGGTGGAGGCGGAAGCGGAGGGGTGAACCCCGATATGATTTTGAGAGGGCAAAGGGCGCTGGGGGGAACGCTTGGTTTGGGGGCGGGGGGAGGGGGGAGGCGGAGAAAGAGGGTTTTGGACAGTGGTTGGAGGCCCCGGGGTCAGTCTGGCCTTTTTTGGCCCAAATGTTGCCCCCATTTCAACTCATGCATTCGCTGATGGTTGGGTTGAATGTTGGTGGTGGTTTTAAACCCAAGGGTTTTTGGCCCCTTTCTTTTTGGTTTTGGCATAGGCGGGAAAATGACATCGCTGGGGGGAATCAGGGCTTTGTCAAAGAAGGCCCGGCTTGAGAGGTTTTCCGGGGCCTTTTTTTTGGGATTTAAGGCCCAGGGGGAGGGGTTTGGGGCCGCGGGACCGGGGCCCCCTTTTTTGGGCCCCGGAAAATTTTTTTTCCAAAGGGCCCCCGGACTTTCGGAATTTTTCCCCACCCTCCTCTCCCTTTTTGAGCCGGTACCTGGGGGGGGGCACTTACCCCCATTTTTGTTTTTTTCATTCCAAACGTCCCGGAAAAGAAGCCCGGCCCCGCAAAGGCTAATTTTTTTTGGCCTTTAATTGGGGAAAAAACTGTTATTTGGGGGGGCCAAAAGGGTTCAAAAAAAACCACGGGGGATTCCCGTTTGTTATTTTTTGGTTAATAAATACAAGGGAATAAATTTTTTTTGGCCAAACCCTTTTCAAATTCCACCCCCGTGTTTTTTAAACCTTTAAAAAAAAAATTTTTGGGAAATTTAAAAAAATTTTTTAAAAAGGTTCAAGCTGCCCCCCCAATAAACAAAAAGCTGGTTTTAAAATGCCAAATTAAAAAAAACAGTATCTTTTTTTAAAAAAGGGATTTTTGGGAAAATTTTTAATACAAAAGGGGTTAAAAATTTTTGGGCACATTTCCCAAAAAAAAAAAACTGTGGTTTGGATAAAAAAATTTTTTTTTCCCCCCGGGATTTAAAATTTAACGTTTAAGGGGGCCCGCCTCAATTTAACAAAGCTGTAGTGCGCCAAAGTCAAAAAACACGTATCTGTTATGTATTGTATAATACAAGAATTTTTTTGGGACCTTTCAATTTCCACCAAATTTTGGTGCCCCAAAAAACTTGTTTTGGAAAAAAAAAAGAAATTTTTAAGTTTTTTTTTCCCCCAAGGGGGGTTTTAAAATTATTTAAAAAAGGTGGAAAGTTTGGGAAAAAAATTGAAAATGAAACCTATCCCGAAAATTTTATACTGATAATAAAAGTGGAAGTTTTTTCAACCTAACAAAGAGACCGCGGGTTTTTTTTTAAAAAATGTGTATCCCTTTTAAAATTCAGGCTTTCCAATATCCAGGAAATATTTTAATAAAAACTGTTAAAAAATAAAACTATTGGCAGTGCAATTTTCTGCAATAAGTCTTTGGGGAACTTTTTCCCGTTTTCTTTTTGAGCTTGTGTGTGTTGGTCGGGGGGCCCCCCCCCCCCCTCTTTCCCCCCCCCCCCTGACTTTTTCAGGGTAGATGTCCCTTTAAAATTTTCTAAACCCAACTACATTTAAAATCTTCCAAACCTTAAAATAATAAATTGTAAGGAATTAAAAGCTAATAGAGGTTTCTCTTGAAGAAATATAAAAATTTTCGGAGCTGTTTGGGGCACAGGCAGAGGCAAGTCCTTTGCCCGGCTCTGAGAGACAAATTTAGGGGTGAACAGGAAACGCTGTTTTTATGTAAAACTGGGCATGTGATTTTTTCCCGCCAAACGCAAAACCCTACAAATCCCGTCATGACGCGCACAACCCTTCCCCTCCCCTAATTTTTGTTAAACTGATTTGCTGGCCCCCCAAAAAAGACAGGGGGCGCCCAAAATGGCGCGATCTTAATAGATGATGCAAAAGATTTTAACCTAAATTAAGGGGCATGATCTTAAAAAATTTGATCAACATTAAAAAATGTGCCCGATTTCAACTTTGTCGTTTTAAATCCTCAAAAACCCCTTTTGCAAGATCATTTCTACTGTTTTCAATCCCTGTGTAAGTTTATTTTATTTAAAAAATTTTAAAAAGGTTAAAGGGCCCAATTTCTGAGCCCTGGGTTTTCCCCACTGGTTTAAAAGTGATTTCCGTTGGTTAGCACCGTTAATTAAACCCCTTTTTTTTCTTTCAGTGAGCCAGTTGCTTAACCCCCTTGCACCCCATTTTCCCCCCGTCCCAAACATTCTCCTTTTAAAATTACCAACCTTTTTTTTGTGGGGAAAAAGAAACAAAATTTCTTTTTTTAAAAAAACC